>JABFPJ010003141.1:0-16991 GCA_022817425.1 Gryon sp. ZL-2020 | reverse complement strand
GGTGTGGGGGGGGGTGATCACGGCCGCAGCTACCCCCATGACTCCGACCGCTTTTGGCTATAAAGGCAGGAATCACCTATCTGCCCCAGCCGTCCACGCGCACCCTTCATAGGCTTCCTGGTACCCCCTTGGCGCGGCACGTTGATGCCGGGAGCCGACAAGAAGCGCGCGCTGTATGGATCAGTCAGCACATTCCTCTCAGGCAGCGTCACCATACTCGCTACACTCCATACCCCAGTGGTTTTATATCGGACTGCCCTTAACCTAGCCTTTGAGAAGCCAATCTCTAACCGCAAGGCAGCGGGTGTCACCACTTAGTTACCTAGTTTGGTTCTGGAGTAAGGTAGTGTTTCTCATAGCTTGCCCGGACCAGTGTTACCTGATCAAATGCGGAAGCATGAGAGGTACCCAAGAGTAGGCACCCTACAATCACTTAATCCAGCGTAACTGCCGTACTGGTTTAGCAGTCAAAGTGAGTTACGCAGTAGGTTCTTTACTCCCCAGTTCCTTGCCAGACATAAGCCCACTCACCACGACAAGGTGGGTGACGTGAGGGGAAGTTCATTGCGTCTGAGATATAATGCTTTGTACCGATTATCGATATTATAGGAAATAATGAGTAATGAAAACAATGTTTATATGACTGCATGTATTGTTAATTTATTTACATGTATAATATAGCGCCAAGAACATTGTAATAGCCGCTTTATATGAATTATATCATTATGGCGTAATACAAAGAAAAGAAAAATCCTTGTGGGTGTAAATAACAATTATGTGACAAAAGTTGGGTGGTATTCATGTATATATAATAATAATTATATATAAAAATTTAAAATAACTAATTCTTTTCTTTTATTTTGATTATTTTGTAATCATGACAGTTTAGTGAAAATTATGAAGCATGTTAGTAAATATTATTAACCAGTTTGATAAAAATTGTCAAACAGTCTAATAATTTGTATGTAAATTTAAAGACATTTATTAATATGTAGAATTTTTATCAAACTGTTTGATAATTATAATTATATTTTGCACCTCGTCTCGGCAGTATCAAACAGTTTGATACAAATTTGTTTCTACTGAATAATAATTTTTATAATAATTTCGCACGCCGTGTGCAAATTAAATCATTGTTTGCGACGAGTGATAGTATGTCGACATGGCACGATATTTTACACGGCTCAAAACCGCATACATCTTCTGTTATTGAGAAGTTCAATAATATAACTTTCCAAGTTGACTTGACGCGTTCAAAAAACTGCAGCAGCGTGATCCTGTTCCCCTATATAAAACCAGGAACTCCTTCAACACCCGCAGTCTATCTAGGCCTTCAACTGAAATTAACAGAAAAGCGCTTAATTGCAAATTGCAGACTTGCGAATATCTACTGTTGTCGGTTTCTTTTACCAAATTGTACGAAATATTCTCTATCAACGGACATCTGCACTGCGTGTGATTATGATTCCTTCGATGACCTTTACCATGTTATGATTGTCTGTCCCTCACGCTCCAATCAACACTGTATGATGTTTAGAGAAAATTCGACGGAGGATGAAAGACCTACGACTTTTTGTAAAATGCTTCAATCTACGAATGTCGACGAACTGACTTCTATTCTATCTTGACGCTATTCTGTAAACTCTTTCTGATGTTCTTCGAATAATTGTTCATTCAACTCAACTATACTGCTTATATCACGCTGCATTGTTTTCCTGCGACCGTACGATTACTCTCCGACGAAATCTGTAAGTGCTCTATCCGCTATTTTCTTTCTTTGTATGTTCTACGATTATTCTTAATTTTACATTTTTATCTGATTAACATATTCGGAAAAATGTCCCTTTGAACGGGTTTCATATACCCCAAAACAATTATAAATAAAGATATTGATCGAATCATTGATATTTGTTAAATCAACAACGGCAACGAGTGAAAACGATATAAAGGATGATACTTCCTAACGCACCAAAGACAACAGGTGAAATACGAGTACATTGATTATTTAGGAACTATATTTTTTAACCTTAACTGTTTCCTCTGATATTATAAAATACACTTTTTTAGAATAATAAGTTTACAATTGATTGACTGACAAGTCTACAATTGATTATCAATACATAAAATGATCTATTTGAATGAGTAATGAGATAATAATAAAAAAATAATGTATTTATAATTTTAATTTTAAATTTGGTCTGTTTTGCTGCCGAAATTAGTTAATTATTATTTTGATTTTGAATTTGGTCTATTTTGCCGCCAATATAATTTATTATTATGTTAATTTTGCATTTTGTCTATTGTCCCACCAAAATAATTTAATTATTATTTTGATTTTGGTCTGTTTTGTGCCAAAATAATTTAATTATAATTTTGATGTTAAATTTGTCCTGTTTAATTTTCTATAGTTTATTTCTTTTTAATTTTATAGTGTTTAATTCATTTATAGATTATTGTATTCAGATTATTATTATGTTTTGAAATTAATATAGTTTAAGGAAAAACTATACAGTCAAACACCTTGGCTTGTCCATTTTTTATCTTTGTAAGGTAATTTTTTTTAACTTTCATGAAAATTATTGTACAATTTTGACTTCACATTATTTTCAATTTGTCGCTAAAACGTTTTAAACATTATTGTTGTTTATTTTTCATCAAATATTTTTCGTAAAATCACTACAAAAATAAAAAGTACCGCTAAAATATTATAATAATAATAAATTTCAAATAAAATTGTTTTAAAATGCCGCTAAAATAAGTGTCATTGTAAAATAAATATTGTATTCGCATACAAATTTGCATAATTAATAACTTTCACACTCGAATTCAAATTCCCACGTTTATAATATTCGCTATTTGCAATAACTAGACGAAAAGTGACACATGTTCCTTACTTCATGGTAAGACAAAAGTCACCATGGTAAGACAGAATCTAGTAATGGGAAGAAAATTTCATCTTATTTTTGACAGGTAACGTAAATTCAAAACTAAAATTTGCGATATATGATATTTGATGACTTTTTTTATGAACTACTTTTGTTATTTGGATAAAATAAAATCAAAATTAGATAATGTAACTATAAAGATGTATTTTAAGTTTGAAAAAACGGGCGATAATCATGTGATTGAGGTTATGTCAGCCAAAATAGCAGAAAATAGTGTTGCTTAGCGCCTTGGCTCATCGGGGCGCTGGCGCGCGACTGGATATGTTTTTTTATGTATAATTGCTTTTATTAATATATATAATAATTTTCTATATTACTGACTGTCTAGGAAAATAAGTTTGTTTTGTTAATTATTATTAATATAATCCCTCAATCAACATTTTTACACATAATTATGTCTAACCTTAGAACGAAACACTATTCATCTTCTAATTAAATAAATAAATCAGCATCATTCATTCATTTATATATTTTATACGTACGCCGAAACCCTACACAATTCGTCCCCAGACAACTCATCTTTAGATAACTCATCCCCGACAACTCATCTCCGGACATTTATCTCTCAGACTATTCATCTTCGACAACGGTTGTCGCATTATTGATTTGTCATGGTGATTATTTGTCTGGAGATGAGTTTTCTGGATTGAATTGTCCAAGATGAGTTGTTAAGAGATGAAATATAAAACAAAAAATATGTAACAGGTTATGCACATAATAGAATTCAGAGTAAAAGCAGAAGTTTTATTATATTGAGTTAGTGATATCATGTAATACAGTTAAGTACATTAGTATGGAACTGCTATTCTTAGTATTACACGTTTTAAAAAGTATAAAATAATTATGCAAATTAATAAATATAAACCATATACACACAGGTTAGGCGTACAACTGATTTTGTATGAAAAGCAATATTTATATTATATTAAGGCAGAGATGTCATATAACATGATTAAGTACATTAGTATCTATATGTCACCCATTGTCATACAAATTTCTAAAAATGTAAAGCAAATGTACAAATTATTTGATATATAACATTTGTTAACAAGGTTTTTTTTTAAATAAACTTCAATGTCATAAATTTCACAATCATATCTTTTATTAAATAATTGCACTCAATAAATCGCGCTCCCGGCCCTACAGTTTCATGAACCAAATACTTAAATACATTTATAATTTCCTTATCCCCGACCGGTACGTTAACCAAAAACGACTGAACTCCTTTTTCGAAAAATTACCATTCCACATTTTTGGCGACAGAAAGCGCCCTCGCATCGTCACTCAAAAATTACGCGCGACTATTCAAAAATTTCCTAACACATTGAGTTGAATCGTTGTTTACACGTAAAAAAACTTTCCGAATGAAACTTTAAAACGTATAATTGGCAGTCGTTGTTTTAAAAAATCTTTCAATTTATAGACGATATTTCTTATAAATTTCAAGATTGTATTATTTAGCCTTTCAATAATTATAATTATCTTTCTCTCATGAGGGTTCATTCAGGTACTTGGCGCTCTCCCACAAAGTCATCGCAATAATCGAAAGTATTGAGTCTGGCTAATCATTTATAAGATAAGGAAACCAATACATCTGATTCTTACGAATGCATATGGAGCAACAACATACGGGAGGGGATACTATTTGTATTATTGGTAATGTAGACAAATACTGCTATGTAAACGAAGAATCGTACAGTTAAATTTTAGGTACATGGTGACAAATAATGCTGTGTTACATAACAGTATTTGTCTACATTACCAATAATACAAATAGTATCCCCTCCCCTATGTTGTTACATCATATGCATTCGTAAGAATCAGATGAATTGGTTTCATTTTATTATAAATGATTAGCCAGAGTCAATACATTTGATTATTGCGATGACTTTGTAGCAGAGCGTCAAGTACCTGAATGAACCCTCATGAGAGAAAGATAATTATAATTATTACAAGGCTAAATAATACAATCTTGAAATTCATACGAAATATCGTCTATAAATTGAAAGATTTCTTAAAACAACGACTGCCAATTAAACGTTTTAACGTTTCATTCGGAAAGTTTTTTTACGTGTAAACAACGAATCAATTCAATGTGTTAGTAAATTTTTGAATAGTCGCGCGTAATTTTTGAGTAGCGATGCGAGTGCGCTTTCTGTCGCCAAAAATTTGGAATGGTAATTTTTCGAAAAAGGAGTTCAGTCGTTTTTGGTTATCGTACCGGTCGGGGATAAGGAAATTGTAAATGTATTTAGGTATTTGCAATTCGTATATTTATTAGGAGATATATTTATTAGGAGCGCGATTTATTGATTGCAGTTATTTAATAAAAGATATGACTGTGAAATTTATGACATTGAAATTTATTAAAAAAACCTCATTAAGAATGTTATATATCAAATAATTTGTACATTTGCTTTAAATTTTTGAAATTTCTATGACAATGAGTGACATATAGATACTCATGTACTTGACCATGTTATATGATCATTCCTTTAATATAATAAAAATATTGCTTTTCACACAAAATTAGTTATATGCATAACCTGTGTGTATATGGTTTATATTCTTTAATTTGCATATTTATTTTATACTTTTTAAAACGTGTAATACTAAGAATAGCAGTTCCATACTAATGTACTGAACTATATTACATGATATCACTAACTCAATGTAATAAAACTTCTGCTTTTACTCTGAAATCTATTATGTGCATAACCTGTTACATATTTTTGTTTTATAATTTTTGGTTTTAGTTTGTTAATGTTTTGTATGTGTTTTTCATTTATAGCTTTTGCTGGTATAATGTCTACTTTTCTGTGCCTTTCAATGTTTTATACTTTTTTTTCTGCTTTTCTAAATATAACAAATTGATACTATTGTACTTGATCATATTATATGATATCACTGCCTTAATGTAATAAATATTCTGCTTTTTCTACGAAATCTATTATGTGCATAACTTGATATATATTTCCTTATAATATTTGATTCTAGTACTTTTCATATTTCTTTACGTTTCTTGCATGTGCAATTTTTACTGATATAATTGATACTTCTCTGTTATCATGGCTGCTTCTTTTATTGTTATCATTGTTTGCTTTTCTACCTTTCTTTCCCTTTTAGTGTCATAATTGTTTGCTTTTCTTTTTACAATTTTCGTTTAATTTTTTTTGTACTTGTCCATCACTTTTCAGTTTCTGCATTTTAGTTTATAATTATTTTTTAACTTAAACGTCGCTGTAATCTGTCCAAATGTTCAGTGAATAAAGGGAAGACTTCGCATTGTTCTAATAAAAAAATATATGCATCTTTGGCCCCTTGGGGCCATTTTTTCATCCCACTACTTAGAAGTAGTGCCTCTCTCAACATGCAAGTATAATGTCCACTGTGCATACTTTCTTCTCTATGAAATATAGTACTTAGAACCTTATATTTTTTTGTATTAATCGTAAGTTTTGATGTTGGCACTGATCCTACACTACTATTCATTATTTATTTATTATTCTTACAACGTCATTATTATCGACTGTAAAAAGTAACAACTGCAAAATTAAAATTGACTTCGTTGTTTCAATAGTTGTTCTCTTACTCAATTTGTTACTTTCACATGTTGCACAAGTATCATCGAATTCTTTCCAAACATCAAATTCTGACTGAATTAATGTTTGTAGCGTATTAGTTCTCTTTCTTTTCAGTGAACTTGGAAGTGGAATAGTAATTACATTTATATTATCATCATATGTTGTAGAAACATAGCCGCAATTACTATTGCAACATCGATTGATAAATTTCAATTTAAATTTAACCGAATCTTTGATTTCGGAATATTGATTTATTAATGCGCTTAGAAATTCCTCTGCATCTTGTTGTAGTTTTCGGGAAAACACTTCATCTACGCTTTGTCGTAATGCTAAGACATTTGGAACTGCTTGACGAGTTGCGTAGGAAATAATAAGTTGTTTTTGAGTATATTACAGTCCTTACTGATTAATAATCTTTGTCTTATAATTATACAATGGAATACACATTGTATTGTAGCTATTGCATAGCAAGATAAACCATCATCGTTGGCCAAACCATAAATTTTCTATGTAAGAGAACTTTGCTGTTCTTCTCCAACTGTATTCTCTTGTATATTTTTAATATATTCCGGTATTGCCCAACGGCGATCAAGTATCTTGGTTCTAGAAACCGATGTTTTATTAAAAAGCGGTAAATACGTACATAATTCTCGTAATTGATTCTATTCTGGAATACATCTGGAATCTGCTTTAACTGAGTGTGGACTGAAATTGATGAGATGAAGGCCATCAATTGAACTAACACGTGATAAAACTACATAAACTTATCCACAGCTAAAAACTGTATTTCCGATATCAATAATTACACTCCGTAAAGTTAATCCTTGATTCTTATGTATAGTTATACTAAAGCTAAGTGATATAGGAAATTGTCTGCGACACACTGTCACTCGATTGATTACTTGGAATTTGAATTCTATTTTATGTATAATTAATTCTTTTTTTATCTGATGTCAAAATAGTAACATCTATATTTCTTCTTATCATTATTTTGCAGCCAATTTTGACTACAATCACACGTTCAGTTCCTACTGTTTCTGAAACATTATCATCTCCTTGCAAAAGATATTTTTGAACTTTACTTTTTATATATGAAGCACATTTATATTCATCTTCTGCTATTAGATGTACTTCATCCGAAGCAATGTTTTTCAGCATAGCTTTATTCAATGTTTTACAAAAATAACACGTTGGTAAAAGACATACAAAATCATTTGATAACGTATTTATGTAGTTACACAAAGCTGTGAATCTCTCTTCGCAAGATGTACCGTTTAGTTCAAATAATCTTGATTTCAAAACTGTTAAATCTGCTTCCGTAACCAATCCTATTCGAATTTTCGATAATAGATTACTATAAATAAGATCATTCTTTTGTCGCATGGTTTGTACAAGCTCATCATATTTAAATAAATTCCATAGATTAGGTGCACCAATAATACCTAAATATTTTTAATTAAAGGAGGGTTTCATTGTACAGGTGGAAGTTGTAGCAAATTGCCAAATAACAGAATATGGCGTCTTCCAAACCACCCATCTTCTAATTCTGTTGAATCAAAAATTTCACTCAAACGTAAACTTATATACATTAGATGAATGTTTGATATCATTGAAATTTCATCAATAATAAACAGTTTTATATTATGTAATTTTTCTCGTAGTGTTTTTAACACCATGTCAGACAGAGGTATATATTTTGTCTTATTATCATGTGATATTGGTAATTGAAATATTCTGTGAATTGTTAATCTATTAATATTGAAAGCTGACATTCCAGTTAGAGCTGATAATACTGTATTAATTCCAAATTTATTCTTCAATGATAAAGTAATAGTTTTAATAATTCTACTTTTACCAGTTCCGCCTTGACCGCTCACATATAGACGTAAGGGAGAGTCATCGTTATTTATAATTTGCACTACTTTTTAGAAAACTCTTTTCTGATCTACATTTAATTGATTAATCATATTATCTACATTAAGTTCACTAGCCGGCTCAATCAAATTACCAAAATCGCGTAAATCTTTCATTGCTCCTTCAGCTTCAACAGAAAAGCATTCTAACTCGCCATCATCAGAACCTTCTTTATTACCAACAATAAGCTCCACTTTTTTCTTAATTAAGTTAAGTGTTTCTTTAAAAGTCTTTTCGAATTGGTATAAGTTTTCGTGATATTTAGTTGCTTCTTTTAACTCCATATGTCCAGCTGCAAAGGCTTCTGCAAATGTATCATATCCATTTCTAAGTTCTGCTTGATCTCTCCAATGCTTAAACAAAAAGAGTAAGGAAAAGAAATGCTTTTCTGGTTCAGTGTTTATATTGTATCTGTAATGATTAATTAAATAAGGCTTCAATCTTTTCCTTAGAAAGATCCCTGGTTTTATTTCGAAAATTTCAGTGTCTACTTTTTTCGGTTTATAATTAAAAACATCATACCATTTCGCAAATTCATATAAATTCATCACTTCGAATGTCGTAGGTCTATTTGGATAATAATCATCTATTAATGATGCACAGTAAATATCAGTAGAATTTTCATCGAGAGCCTTAATTCCTTCATATGACTTAACCTTTCTGTTGCGCGTTTCGTTAACATCTATCCATCTGATTATTGTATCAGAGTCTGTACCATACAATGGAAATCCTAAAAGATTATCTGCGGCTTCTAGTATTTCACATTCTCTGCTATTTAATTGACGATAAGCGATATTCCACAGTTTACAATACAGAGATTTATTTTTCTCTATATCTGCTAGCATAATCTTAGAGGTTTAACTTTTAGAAACATATTTTGTCAAATAATTATTAATAAATTCGGAAGCTTTTCCTATATATTGTATATCCATGTTTCCTTTCCATGCAAATTTTACGACAGGATCATAATCATTAATATATTTTTCTTCTCGTTCTCTTGGAAGATTATACAACCTACATTTATTTTTCAGCTGTCTTCTACTTGCGATCGACGTAACAACATCTCTAATGATTAATTTTTTCGTAATCGGTCTTGGAAAACCAAATCGACATATACTATATATTTTTGATTTAGATGTTTTTGTACGCATACAGTAGGAATTGTGTATATGTGCTTGCTCAGACATTACCGTTTCATATAATGTTGGAGAAATATTTCTATCTGGGGTTTTACAAGTAATATATTTCTGTATAAAATTGGCTACTCCTTCATTTGTCGCTTTTCCTAGAATAGGTGCATCTTTAACCCAAATCATCATATGTACATGCTGGATACCTCTTCCTTGATACTCCAATCTCCAAAAATAATGTGTAATTTTTCCTATAGGATTATCAGCGGAACATAGAAAGTCTATCATAGCTTTAAATTGTATATTTATAAATCTAGAAGTGCTAACTGGATCGTAAGCTATAAGTTCAGATGTAGATAACTTCGCTTTATCAGGATTCATTTCACGCAAAAATTCACCTAAGTGATTCCACTTCCATTCGCTGGGACTCGGAGTTAGAAACCATGTAACTGGAACATAATGCATTATCATGCATCTCAAATCATTTTGTGGTTTCGCCAATAGGGTTTAGTATTCCGGAGTCTTGCAAGTATAGTACTCAACTTGACATTTATATTTTCATCGGATAATTCTTGTAAATATCTGCCAGCAGTATATCTTTCACGTAAATTAGCAACCATCATCGTATAATAAATACCTGACTTAATTTTTCGATCGAATAAATACGTAATCTTGCAATACTGTTTGTCTAGACTCATGTTGTCAATACTTTCCGGTTGGGTATAAATTGGGAAAATATAAAATATCCAAGTATTTGTGCCGATTATCTAATACAGAATTTTCAACCTTCAATAGCTGCTAAAGTTTTGAAGGACTTTTATTAAATCTTATAGCATACATCGGGTATATAGTGTATTGGTCATAAATATTCAAATCTTCACTAATTTGTGTTACCATAGCTTTTTGTTCGCTTCTAATATTCAATTCAACATTTTTATCTTCTATTTGCTGTTCATCAATTTGATATTCAATATTTTCTGCTGCTATTTAATTTATTAATTCCGCTGCTATTAAAGGTAATTTAATATTTTTATAATGATCATTATTATTTTTTAACCATTTTAAACTTCATTTATGTCAACAAGATCTTCTCATATAATATTTTATGGTTGGGATTCCTTAGTTGGGATTCCTCGTACAATGACATGCAATTCGTGATTTGAATTAATCGGCTCTGAGTCTGGACAAATTTTTTTTAACGTTTCATCATTTGGTAAAGGTAAATGAAAAGTTCTACATTTTACCTTACGAATCAATTGTTTGTAAGGTACATTTTTTATTTAAAACCGTACCCATGGTTTGAACAACTTGAAAAGCTTTAGCACGTTGTATTAGTAATCTCTTATAATCATTCAACTGTAACAAGATTTCTGGTAAAGGATAAGTAGAAAGGTTATTTAGTATACAACAGGGAGGCTTCGAATCAGATTCAAACAATGTTTGCAAATGAACTTGGAACTTATATTATTACATTCAGTACTCAGTTGCTTTACTATATTATTCCATATGTGTCCCATTAATAGCCTTCTCAAATTCTAAATACAGATAACATCTTTTTTAAGACATACTTTTTCGCATGAAATGCACTCAAAACGAGGCAAGTCTAAGAAACACTTTTTTAACGAAACAAATGCAGCATAAAAATTTAACATAATTTCATCTTCATCATATCAAAGATATATCATGTGATTCAACATAAGATCTTGCTTTAATTTTAGCTTGTTCTGCAATTTTTCGTAAATCATCGATATTAACGAATTTCAGTGATTTCAGAAAGAAATTATTCATATTGTAATATTGAACGAATGTATATAATAATTTTTTTACATTCCTTAATAAAGGGAAGTAAGGCGACAAAGACTGCACTGTAGCCATAAATGATTTACAGTTTGCTGAGATAGATTATAACTCAAATTTACCAGCCATTTGCATATAAATTGGCGATGTGACATAAAAAGAATTGATGAGTTTTGATGAAAACTCGTAAGAAAATTGTCGTTTATTTAAGTCCCTTTGGGGTCGATTTTTGAAATATATATCTGTCACTTAGAGTAAATGTAATATCGCTTTTTACTAGCTGAGTTATATCATAACTCAAAGTTACAAGCCATTTAGGTATAAATTGGCGATGTAAAATGAAAAAAATTGGTGAGATTCGATGAAATGTTCTAAAAAATTGTCGTCTATTTAAGTCCCTTTAGAGTCGATTTTTGAAATATATAACTGTCACTTAAAGTAAATGTAATTCGTTTTTTTTGTACTTGGCCAGAGACACTACCGTGTCTCTTGAATCTGTTTTTTCTAGCTGAGTTATATTATAACTCACATTTGCACGTGAATGCGTGTGTCCGTGCGCGCGTCTTCGTGCGTGCATGAGTTTGTGTGCGTGTGTGAACATCGGATTATCCGATGTTCATGATATCAGATCTATTTTATTTTCGTTTCGAAATATAAAATTTTTTTTTTTGAGATTGCGGCTGCCTTGGAGATAAAAATAGATTCTTAAAAAATTAAAATTTGGTTGAAATTTTGACTAGATATGACAACCCAAATATACGAAAATTTTATGGATTTTTCGTAAGACTTATATATATATTATATATATATATATTTTTTTTTTAATTTTTTTTTTGACAAAAATTTTTTTTTTAATTTTTTTTCTGACAAAAATTTTTTTTAACAAATTTTTTTTCTTTTTAACAAAATTTTTTTGAAGAAAAAAATTGTTTTCTTGCAAAAAAAATTTTTTTTTTGCAAGATGGCATTCGAGAACAGATGCAAGATACATTGTATCTGCAATTTGTCAGTGCCCATCGGGAGCTGGCCAGGAGGAACTAGCGGAGATGGAAGCTATGCAGTTGCCATCTACCCCTCCTCAGGCTGAAGCCCCTGCTCCACTTCAGAAGCAAGCGCTACGGGAAGTCCGGATGGACGAAGATGATACTTCGTCCACCGCCACGACAGAAAGCGAGGAAGTTCCTCTTTCCGCCTGGCCCGAGACAATTCCTCGGAGAGCCGCGCCTTCGTTGACGTGGGGCCAGATGTGCCAGCCAGCCTCAACGCCCCGACCAGATGCGCCAAGAGGTCAACCTGCCACAATGCCCTCTTATATGGGGTGGTGGACTTATCGGGATTTAATGCAAGTCCACCCCCAGCGCTTTCGTTGGGCACCACAATCGCGGTGACTTCCACCGTCACCATGATGGCAAACTGGCCTCCAGCCGCGCCCCAAGTTACATCATGCTTAAGGCCTACTATGACCCCTATGCCTTACCCCTCCACTGTGACTAGGGCACAAGCGACACAGGCGACGCCACAATCACAGCGCGCCCCAGTGGGATCCAGGAGAAGTACGGTTACGTTCTCCGATGAGAACTTTTTTCATCAGCGAGAACGTACCCTGCGCCCCCACCATTGAAACCTAACTGCCCTGGTTTCGAGGTGGAACTTAAAGTTCACTGGTGAAATGGAATCCACTGTTGAGGAGTTTATCGAGAAACTCCTCGATTACTGCAGCGCTGCTAGCCTGCCCGAAAGCGAGCTCTTCATCAACTTGCCCTTGCTTCTCGACGGCCGTGCCAATCAATGGTACCATCAAAATCGCCACCGTTTCACCGGTTGGGCTGATTTCGTGGTCCTCTTTCGTGGGAGGCTTAGCGGTCCGAATTTCCAACAAAGGGTTCGTGAGGGAATTCTGCACCGCACACAGGCCGTGAGTGAGCAGATTTCAGATTTGCTCTAAAATCTGAAGGGCATTATGAAATACGTGACTCTGCCCATGCCCCCGAACAGCAGCTCGAGAGAGGATACGCAAGCCTGCGTCCTTGATATTAATCAAGGATAAGGCGGAGAGAGTTCACCACTCTGAAAGAGTTGGAGAACCTTGGGGTGGAGCTCGAAGATGCCGAAGTGCGGAAAAAACAGTTCCAGCACCCCCAAGGCAGACCGTCTTGCCCGAATTTGCACTATACCGCTCAAAGCAAGTAGTAACGGAGATCCGGCGCCCCAGAACGGATTCTGTGGCTGCGCTGGATGATTCTCTGACCAGGGTTGCCAGTTCTTCGGCTCAAGCCAGCCAAAAAGCCTCGCCCAGCCAAACAGGAACAATCCCGAAAGCCAAATCCCCTAAGAAATCGTCCAGGCGTCGAAAGTCAAATCGCGCCAAGTCCCCTCCACAACAGCAACAACCAAGTAATTTCCAGCCACAGCCCCAACCCCAGCAACAAACAGCCCCAATTGCCTCAGCTGACAGCTTCGAGGCAATGCGACAACAATTAGCGCAGCTGACGGACGTGGTGTCTCAGCTTGCGAGAAATCAGCTGGCCCAGGCAAGGCCAGTGGCCCCGCGATACCAGCAGCCGGCAATCGCGAAACCAGGGTTGCCAGCGCTGATGAACGTCACAACGAGGTCCTCAACCCCTTCCAGCAGCTCTGCTACCCGCGACCCCGCGTTCAATGAGCGCCTTGACACAGGCAGAGCCCGACCTGGATGCTGGAATTGTGGTGGCCAGGGTCACACGTTTATGTTTTGCCCGGCAGCACCACGATCTTCTTACCTGAGATGCGGTGGTGCCACCCAAGGACGACAGCTATGCTATAGCTGCCGATCCAAGAAGTCGGGAAACGCGTAGAGGAGCACACGCATGGGGTAAGCATGTGCCCTATTGGCAGCCAACCCCAAAAAGCCATGACTTTGTGTACCCTTAGGACTTGTCCTAAGAGTACACAAACGAGCGACCCACGCCTCTATTTACAGGTCAAAATAGATGGCGTTAAGTTTCGAGCCCTTTTCGACACTGGGTCCAGCCGGACTTATGTCGGAAATAGTGCTCCCTGGGTTTTAAAGTAGAAGTTTGCCTAGCCTGCTTTAAATAGAAACAAGCCCCAACTAGTAATGCCCAATGGAGTCCTCGAAGAGGTAGAGGCCCAGACTCTGCTCCCAGTAGAATTTCTGGAAGAAGTCCATGCGCTGAAAGTGAGACTGGCCTCCTCCATTAAATATGAATGCATATTTGGGGATAGGGATGGATTTCATCCATGCATTCCGTCTCCGGATAAATTTTGAATTCAGCCAGCCCGAAATTGCTCAGCCATCCAGAAATGCCCCTCTAGCCACGTTGAGCGATACAACAAAAGTCAATCAATATCCTCCGCCAGTCGACCAAACGCCACAGTCAGGTATGAGAACGCTGACAAACTCCCAAAAAATAGCCTTGAACGCCCTTCTAGATAAAAATATTAGGCCACTCCCAAAACATTTGCCCAGCACCCATTTAGTTAAGCATTCCATTGATGTCCAAGGCCACCCAACAATTAAATTGCCCTGCCATCGTGTATCTCCAATTACGCTAGAGAAAATACACGCAGAAGTTGATCAGATGCTCAGAGACGGCATAATTGAACCTTCCCTAAGCGAGTGGTCAAGCCCCGTTGTTATGGTTAAGAAAGCCAATGGCAAATATCGGTTTTGCATTGACTTTCGAGAGCTCAACAAGGTCTTTAAAACGAATGCCTATCCCCTACCAAATATGATTGGCATTCTAGACCAGTTGAGGGCCGCGAAGTACATCTCAACACTGGATTTAAGCCAAGCTTACTTTCACGTTGAGATGGAACCCGCCTCCAAGGAGTACACCGCCTTCGCGGTGCCCGAAAAAGGACTCTTCCATTTCAATAGGATGCCCTATGATCTTTCAGGAGCCCCTGGAGTCTTTCAGAGGCTGGCTGACAAAATCGTCGGTCCAGAGATGGCGCCCAACGTCTTTGTGTACCTTGACGATATTATCATTGTCAGTGAGTCTTTTGATGAGCACCTCTATTGGCTTGAGAAAATGCTCCAAAAGATTGGCGCAGCCAACTTGACCCTCAATCGAGAGAAAAGTGAGTTCTGTTGTTTGAGCGTCAAATATCTGGGTTTCATCGTTGACGAAAGTGGTTGCCACGTTGACCCAGGTAAAACTGCGCCAGTAGTGAACTTCCCTACCCCAAAGACAGTTCACCAATTGAGAAGATTCCTGGGAATGACTTCCTGGTATCGGAGATTCATCCCCGCACATTCCACCATCTCAGCCCCTTTGTGTGAGTTGTTAAAGGCCAATCGCCGGCGAAAATGGGGGGAGGAACAAGAGAAAGCTGTGAGTACCCTCAAGGAAAAGTTGACCTCTCCTCCTACTCTAGCTTTCTCCGATTTCTCAAAGCCCTTTACCCTCCAAACCGATGCCAGCTCCACTGGTCTTGGGGTAGTCCTCACCCAAGAGCAAGATGGCATCGAGCGAGTCATAGCCTACGCTAGCAGAGTTCTGAAACCCGATATACAACAACCGAGCGTGAATGTCTTGCCGTAATCTGGGATATCCGCAAATTCCGCCCCTACTTAGAGGGATATCACTTTCGAGTAATAACAGATCACAGCAGCTTACGCTGGTTGCAGAACCTCAAGAATCCGACTGACCGGTTAGCTCGCTGGTCAATGGAATTGATGGGCTATGACATGGAAATAATCCATCGCCCTGGCGCCATGCATCATGTCCCCGATGCCCTATCCCGGATGTATGAAGATGCCGAAGCCCTAGCCACACTTGAGGAGAGCGCCGATAAGTGGTATTGGCGTCTCTATAAGCGGACTCAAGATTATCCCCATCTAAACCCCAATTATAAAATAGAAAACGGTCATCTCTATTTCCATTCCGAAGATCGCATGACCGATCCCCTTATCCCTGATCTCCATGCTTGGAAATTAGTATTGCCCCAGGAATCCCGCCAAGCCGCCTTAAGCCAAGCCCACCAAGTGCCCACTTCCGGACACTTGGGAACCGAAAAGACTTTTCGAAGACTGTCTCGTCTGTATTACTGGCCCGGATATTATTCCGACACTGCGAATTTCGTCCGAATGTGCCTCACCTGCCAAGCTTGTAAGGTTCTCCGGACGAAACCACCAGGTCTGCTGGGTCGTCGAGAGTATGAACAACCCTGGCAGATGGTTTCGACCCACATGGGTCCCTATCTCCCAAGTATACAGGGCCACCAATATATCTTGGTTTTCCAAGACTTATTTACGAAGTGGGTCGAGATAGTTCCTCTTCGAAGAGCCAATGCGAAGCTCATCATATCAGCCATGAAGAACCGCATTGTTTATCGGTGGGGAGTACCCCGGGTAGTGTTAACCGATAACGGCACGGAATTCGCCAACAAGGCCATGAGCGCATTTCTGGCGGAGACCGGTGCAACGCAATTCACTACCCCGACTTATTGGCCGCAAGCTAACCCCACCGAGAGGTCAAACCAGGTTATAAAAGGTATGTTGATGTCCTACCTGAAGGAAAATCACCGTACCTGGGACGAGTTGCTAGATGAGTTTCAATTTGCCATTAACTCATCGGTGCACTCGAGTACAAAGGTTACCCCAGCCTTCCTTAACC
>JABFPJ010003140.1:0-16992 GCA_022817425.1 Gryon sp. ZL-2020 | reverse complement strand
ATCGTGTTTTAAATCATGAGTGCAAAAAAGGCAAAAGGTGATCGACCAATCATTATAGATTATTTGCACACAAAATTTAGACATAACAATTCAAGAACTTTGATTGATTATAGGTTTGCTCGCAGATTTTTGGACGCTCGAGAAGTCGAGGGAGACGCCAGGAGTCTGATGAACATCCACAACAACAAAGCTGGCAGGAAGGTAATGATCGAATCCAGTTGTCGATTCATTCGTCAGTCCAACTAATGAAAAATCATTTAAAATATTCATTTTAAATAAGAAAATAAAATACCTTAACTTAAGGTGGAACATTCTTCTTATCTGAATATCTTCAATTATCTATAATTCTGAATATCTTCACTGGTCACTACCCTTCGTGGACTAGATAAGTCTGAGTAAATTTGGACTGGACCAATGTAGGCCCAATGTTGTATAATTTGTTGCAAGGTTGGAAAGTAGGGCCAATATAGGGCCTAACCAGAGCCATATTGGGGCTCAATAGGGGTATAATATATGAAACTCACCATATGAGTCTCATATATCTTAAAGCCATGTTAAAGCCATGTTAAAGCCCCATTTAAGCCTTTCTAATTCTGCCCTTAAATATCATCAAAACTGGGGGTCCCTTAAAATAATCTAGACCTACCCTAATAATTTATTACTAAGAAATCCAATTAACGCAAAAGTCCCCGGCAAAAGCACTAACGAGAATTGCTGACTTTGAATCAACCTCAAGCCATATAAATCATGAATTGCGCAAATAAAATGTTTTCTCTAACTGCAAAGTAATTGGTATTTGTACCCGATTTTCACTTCTGGTTAAAGGCATAACTTTTACAAACGCATACGCAAGGCAGTGTTATAAATTTAATTAGAAGAAGAAATGCACAAGTGATATTTACAACTCCTTTTTTTCCCCCTTTTTACTATTCAAATTAAATTAAATTAATTGCAAAAATGAAATTAATTAAAATTAAATGATTGCATAATCATTCACTTATATAAATATCAATCAGATTGCAAATGGAATGACAATTTTGAAGCACAAAGTTAAAGATATGAAAATCCTTTTGGAAGTATTATTCGTAACGACAGTGTGTCACTTGTGTGTGACAGTGATAAATTCATAAAGTTGATGGCAGACACAAAAGTGTAATTACATGTGTACATGCGCCAAGACGCACGTCAGTTTGCGCTCGGTTAACAAGATACGTATGTACGTATTAATAATGAGACGCGTTTCTTGTCGAGGTATATATCTCATACGGACGCTTCGCAGACGCTATCGATGCTGATTTATAGGCCAATAATCGCAAGTCAGTTTCCAAAGCGGAAGTACAATTGCGATCTATACATCAATCCAGAGGAAAGAAGCCATTCGATTATTCAGAAGTTGCTTTGGCAAAAAGTCGTCCAATTCCTCTTATCTCAAACGGATTATCTTTGTTGCATTTGAATCTCGTTTGAGTATCGCATTTTGTTGAATAATTTTTTTTTTTTTATTTTTTGTTAAATATAATTTTTTATAAACAATTTACAAATGATTTAGTTTATTTCGAGAAATGCTATTCTTTTTGTGTTTTAGATGCACTTTTGAATCAACATTGACGAGTTTATATTTCATTTCAGATTGTAAAGGCATTGCTGCAGACGGAATGCAAGTGCCATGGTGTATCCGGTTCCTGTACCGTGAGAACGTGCTGGAGAACATTGCCCAGCTTTCGTCAAATTGGCGACGCTCTTATGAAAAAGTATTACAAAGCCAGACCGGTTATAGCAATTACGCCACCTTTACCGCCTACCGTACAGGTGACATTATCATTATTATTATTCTCTCTTTTGGCCCATCCATTCATTTCGTCTCATTGTCAATTCTTTTTTTTTCTTTCTTTCTTCTTTTTTTTCATTCACATTTTTCGACAACTCAAATCTCAATTTACAAAAAGAGAAGAAAGGAAAGGCGAGCAAATAAAATTATGATGTTTTAGTACATTTCAATCAAATTATCCCTCACCAACGAAAATATATTTCAAAAATATGTTTTTGGTAAAAATTTAGACAAATATATATATTTTGCAAAAATATATGTAATATATGTGTAAAATATATTTAATGAATGTATATTTAATATAAAGTTAAAATATAAAGTAAAAATATATTTAATTTACATTTAAAATATATTTATATATATAATTTGTTTGTATATAAAAAGCGGCAAAAAATCACACATAAATATATAATTTTTCGTTTCGTGTGGGATATTATTTTGAAGTAAAGCAAAAATGTTTCACTTTAATTTGAAATTTGGAAATTAATGATAACACTTGGTTTTACAGAGTGTTGAGATGGTAACGCGATCGGCATCGGCAGAAATTGCGTCAATTCTGAGTAACGAAGCTAATATATTTGGCATGCCAAACGAGCTTATTAAGTCGCAGTACGAACGTAGATTAACGAAAAAAGCTGTAAGTAAGCCGCGAAGGCCGCATTTAGTATTAAAAAGAACGAAAATTGGCAGCGGACAAGGAATCACCCAAAAGAGGACTCCAAAAAGAAGTGAGCTGGTCTTTCTTCAGCCCTCGCCCAATTACTGCGAACCCGATTTAGCGCAAGGGAGCCTTGGCACACAAGGCAGATACTGCAATCGTACTAGCAAAGGTACCAATCAATTTACTCGAATAACATTTAAATCTTTTTAAAATGTATTTCAGGTTTGCCCATGTAACTCGCAAGGGCATTTAAAGGCTCTATAAAAGTTAAAAATTTCCTTTTTAGGAATGTAAACGCTTTGCCTATGAATTATCTATAAACTCTCTAAATTTGAATAAGTGAAAATTCCACTTATTTACTGAGTAAAATATTTTTTCACTTGTAAAACAATGAAAAAATATACTTTTTTAAATAGAATTTGTTCAATAATATTTTAATTATGTAATATAAAAATATATAAGAAAATAAAAAAAAGAAAAAGAAAGTTTATATAATAAAGGCTCTTTAAAGGTCTGCTAATGTGGGTTCCACAGAAATCCTACATAGGGCCAAAGTTGGTTTAATCTTGAAATAGAGTATATTTAAGAAGACCTTAACTGCAGCCAAATTCAGTTTTCGACTAAGAGAAAGATGTCTCATAAAGCATCTGTTTATAGATTGATAAGATCGATTTAATTTTCTTCCAAAGATTACTCACTTATACCTGGAAACAAATTCAACAGATGTTTTTTAATCTTTATCTAGAATTTAAAGGGATTTAAAAGCTTAAAATAAAAAAGCTTAAAAAATAAGACTTAAGAAAGTGTGTCTTTGTAAAACGCAAATAGATATTTAATTATTTATTTTTCAGGTACTGACGGTTGCGATTTAATGTGTTGCGGACGAGGATATAATACGCATCAGTTTACCAAAACATGGCAATGTGGATGTAAATTTCATTGGTGCTGCAAAGTTCACTGTGACACATGTACAGAACGCACAGAGGAATACACGTGCAAATAATTCAAATGAAAAACACAAATAAAATCAATTATGACAACGTTGTAAATTATTCGCATAAATGCGATTGAAAATGTAACTCACAATCTATCTTCAAATGTGATTTAATATTTTAGAACAATTTTGAATATGAAAAAAAAGATTGTATATTTACACAAAAGTCATTTAACAGTCACATTTGATGGCAGTTTGTAATGACGAACATTTGTTTATGAAATAATTCATAAGTGTCGTGATTAAAAGTCACGTGATACTAGACTGTACTTCGTAAAAATAATGCGATTTTTATATTTCCGTACAAATAATTGCATAATATAATTTTTGTGGTTCGAAATCACTTTTCATTTGTTTAAACAAATCATACATTTATATTGAATTGTTCAATTAACTTTACACAAAATTACATCAATTTTAATTGAATAATGTTTATACGAATAAGTTGTAATAATAATTGTTCAACATTTATGTAATTTGTATTACTATTGTGGACGTCGTTAATAGTTTTAAGTTATTTAGTTAAATTATTATTTATTTTGCAAACGAAAATATCCTATTAAGTTATACTACGTGATGTGTAATACGTATTATAAATGTGGTAAAACTTTTTTGTAATAAATTTTAATCACGACATAACGTAAGAACTTTAAGACGTTATATTTATCAGATCTCTATTTAAGAATTTACGAGTTTTCATCATGTAGAAGAAAAAGTACTTAGAAATTGATTGAACTTTTGCAGCAGAAAAATAATTAAAAAATAATGTTTAATTTGTTATGGTTTTGGCGAAATTGATTTTGAAACTTCGATATAAAAACGAGTTTACGCTGAAAATATATATTTTGTAAATAGGAAATATATTTTTATTATCACTCGAGACATAATATGAATGTCATCCAATACAAAATCGTAGTGAAAATTACAAATTAGGTTTAATTATTTTTTTATAGTAATTATGTATTTTTAATGTAACGTGCGATTTCCGATCATTTTTATAATAAAATAGATCCAACTGTATAAATCGAGTAATTTATTCACGATGCTAGCTAGATTAAGATAATATTTTTTATATTATTATTAAAAAAAAACAGAATAAACTACGACAATTTTAAATAATTTGAATTGTTTCAATGAAAACTATTGTCATTGAAATAATGATAAGAAACATTCAATCCAACGAATCAGTTTATCGACCTTGTTTCGAATTACGGCAATTAACAATAAAGTATTCATATTATTATGTAATATTATAATTTTAAACGAAATTGAATCGACAAAAAAAGTTGAACACAAAATTAAATTGCAATTTCAATCATTTTTAATTATCTTTTTATACATTGTCATATCATACCATAAAATATTATATAAATGCAAACAGACATAAAATACAATTTAATATCTCCGATAAATTAAATGTAAATTCACGTGATGTTGAATTTAAATAAATGTTTAAAACAGAAGAAAATTTATTATTTTACAATCTGAGAAATATGTAAAAAAAAGAGAATTTTTGAAAGTCGGTTGACTTGACCAGTTCCTCGATATAATATAAACTTGGCTAGAATTCTGTAAAACAAAAGAAAGCAAGGAATTATTCAAAAATACTTGTTTACTGACAGATGCCGAGCCGACAATTGACCAGATTAAGATAATTTTAAAAAGATACTCCGACACAGGTAGTAAGAACAATTAGTTCGGTTGCGGGCAACGAGAAGAAGCACATACCGAAGTGCTCATTTTCCGACTGTGCAACACCGAGTGAACATCGGAAGAAAAGTTGCTGAGCCAAAACGCGGAAAAAGTAGTGTGTTTTGGTTGAAAAGTATTTAAGTTAAACAAAAAAAGAAATTCACGTGTAAACAAAGTAGTGAAAAAGTAGTTTTGCATAGTTTAAGGGTTAAAAGTTGAATAAATGTAATAATTGGAAAAATATCACAATGCCAGAAACAACAGAGGTATGTATTCATTTGAATTGGTTATTATTATAAATAAAAAATGTGACTTTAATTTGTTTTTAATTTTTATTTAATAAATCGTTTATAAATATAATATTGGCAAACGATCTGTAATTGAAAATAATTAATAATTAAGTTGATTGACTGATGGATTTACTGTTTATATACTTAACATAAATTGGTGTGTTTATATACAAACAAAAATAAGAAATATAGAAACCAAATTTAAAATTTCATTTCAAAGTCATATAAAAAAACTAATTTGTAAAATGATTATTGCATAAGAAATTAGTTGACATGAAAAAAATAAATTGCTGAAAATAATTGAGTTTTTTAAAATAATAAATTAAAATAAAAGTTTTTCATCAAAAATGTTTATAATAATCAGTGAAATTGTTAAAAACCAATTTGTATGAATTTTACAGAATTCTTTAAAATAAATAAATGTATATATATAGATATATGTCTAGTGATGTTTTATTGTACACTAATACTGGCACAATTGCAAAAGATGAATTGCATGTTTAATTATCCCCTGGGATTCGAAGAAGACAAAATTTGAGTGAGCTTTTCTAAAGGCTGTAACAATATTTGTCTTCCTTGAGTATCATAAATTATTATTCACTTAAGTTTCTTTGAATTATTATAATGCTTGAATACCCTGAAACAAAATACCTGTACAATTTTTGTCCGGGGAAAACCATACCTGAAGGGTATTTGAATAAACATAAAAATCGTGAAATATCTTCGAAATATTTCATCAAGTTTAAACGCAAATTTTTTTTTTTTTTCTTTTTTTTTTTTTTTTTTTTTCTTTTTTTTAGTTTATTTCGAGTTTGATTTCTTTTAACGTTTTAACGTTCTTAAATTAAATAAAATATGGATTACATTGATTAATACTGAAAAATGATTAATTTGAAATGTTATAATAAATGTATGCATTTTCATTTAACAATTACAAACGCAAATGTAAACGGGTTTATTTTATCTCAATTTATCAAAATACAAAAAAATGAACAAGTTCGAACTGTGCAAGAATCATCGAGATTGTACTATCAAACGGTGATGCAATGACACTAATGATCATAATACCTACAACGTATTATCACTGAAGTTGTACTGTCACTAATTACCTAATAAACCATAGATAAAATAGACGTCGAAAAAATATTAATCTTGTACATAAACCAGCTTTTAAGTAGCTTTACAAAGTAACATTCAATGCTTATTTGCATATTATATTTATTAACTCACTATAAATTAAACATTGTAACTAAATTTGTATCAAAAAATGTTTATCAAACATTATATCAAAAAATCATTAACTACTAAAAATAAAATGTTAACATTGAAATATAAAAAACTGTAGATATCTATCATTTTTTAAAATAAAACATAAATTATTTTGTTAGTTTTGTTAGTTAATTAGTTTTCTATAGTAAACAACTATAGATATCTATCATTTTTTAAAATAAAATATCAATCATTATGTTTTTTCGCAGCCAACTGAGTCGAGTTCGGATGAGAAGATCGACCGGAAGTCCATCCTCAGATCAACGGTGCCAAAGCGTAAGAGTCGTATTCCGGTTGGATTTTCCGGACTCAACGAATCGCAGCCAAGCAATAAATTTCTGGATCTTATTCAATATTACGAATGTCTCGATCATCTGAAGAACAAGTCCGTCGTGAAACCGTCGCTGAAGGATAAAGGTACCGCTTCGTGCAGTACATCAACTACTCCGGATTTACCTGAATATGAAAGCAGCTCAACCGGAACCAGATCCACCGCTACACCTGATCTCATCTACCCCGGTTTACCCAAATCAACATCTTCAGTTATCTCCGAATCTGGATCCGATTGCCGTGACGAATCGCCCGATTTCGGTTACACGTCCATCCACAAGCCGAGGTCTCAAGATTATGAAGATAACGCGACATCGAGTTCCGACTCACGAAACATGTCGCCCGAGTACGGCTACAGAAACATTCCACAAAAGTCATCCCAAGCGAAATCACAGAACAAGTGTAATTCCAAATTATCCGAGTCACCTGACCTCGGATACGGAACTGCGCCGGAGAAGGAAACTTTCCAAAATTACACAGACATGAGATACTTGTTGGATTTGAAATCATCGCAGTCGTCGGACAGTGAGTCTAACTCCGGCCCCAAGTCTGATTCCGCGGAAGAAACTATGGTGAAGAATGACGATCAATTGAGTATAAGATATTTATTCAATTCGGATGTCAAAGGCAATAACGATGATGAATTCAAGCACTTAGAAGAACTTGCGAAATCCAACGACTTTTCGGATTACAAGTATTTCTTGGAGATGGAAGAGAGAGATGCTAAGCGAAGTTCGATTTATGCTGACGCCATCATTGAAATCTCCCGACAAACAGAGGAACGCAAACAAATGGCAAACTCGAACGATGATCTTGCGAAGCACATTGAACACCAAAATTCAATCGATAAGTGGACCATGGACATCACTTCAATGCTGGATCACGAAGTCACGATACGAAACGTTAAGCTTTTTAGTGAATCAGAAGCTTCTGAGAATGAGTCGAATGTTTCCGAGAAGAACAGTTATTCAAACGTATTCGAATACACCGCGCCAAAACATATCGTAACAATCGATAATTCAAGATATAAATTGGCGTTCGATATAACGGAAAGTGACTTTTCGCTCAACATGGCTTCGCAAGCTGACGACGAGGCCGATGACATGAGTTCACGTAGATCGTTTTATGCGTCGAAGCAAAAAATGTTATCGCGGAGTAATTCCGATGGCTATCAGTACGATGACGAAATTATGAGAAAGTCATTCTACGAGTCGAAGAGTGCGGACCGAAAGGAATCGACGGATTTGGATAGTACGGCGGAGTATAATTATGATGATATATTAGATCCACAAATAATGAAGGAATATGAGACTCGTGAATCACCAGATACAGCAAATGATCCTGACTGGAACACACTCAATCTCGATTTGAAAACCCCATATGATGCCAAATTAGGTGACATTGATTTTAACTACAGCGCTGAATTCAAGTTGGACACTAAATGTTCAGATAACATCTTTAATACTGATTCGAAAACGGCATCGCAACTTCTGTCTGAGACAAATTACGAATTTGTTCAGGACAAAAGGCTCAGTCAAATATCCAACGACTCGGAAGAAACAACGAAATCCATTTCAGATCATATTTCTGATTCTGCGAGTGAATGCAACAGCAAAACTGAATCCACCATTGAAATGAATGCAATTGAACAAACTGCTGGATCCAATATCAATGAGAGTTCAAAATTAAATTCATCCAAAAACGCAGTCCCAGAAACCCACGCACGACAGGAGATTCGATTTGCCAACAGTCCACTTATATTTGAATACGAACGTAAATCCGAGACAGACTCATCTATCAATACGCCAATTTCACAAGATGTTCGATCAGATTCAAGGTCAGATATTTCTTCTGAATCTGGAATGCAAGAAAAAGTCGATGATAATCGTCCAGAGTCGCAAAATTCATGCGGCTTTGGAAATGTTCAGATTCCGGACTCTTACGAGCCGCAGCTGGAAATGCCAGAAATCAGGCCACGTTATTCCCTGTTGGATGATTCGCGATCAAATATCACTGAAGGAATCTTGAGCAAAAGCCAGTCTGACTTAAACACACGTCATACTTTAGATCCTCGATTCTTTTCCAAGACCAATCCCAAATTCCCAACGACTTCGTACAAGTATCCTCTGCCCAAACCAAGTGACTTTCTTTCCGAATCATTTAACAAAACTTGCCAAAATCAGTCGCTCAATTTGTCGGCTGGCTTGTCGGACTCGCGACACAAGGCAATGCGCAGCTTCATGACTTCTTGCATCGACGACACAAATCAGGAAAAAGCGCCAGAACTGCCCCGCCTTCCGCCACCCCAACTACACAAAGACAACAAAGAACATCACAGAATGAAAATAGATCTCCACACCGTCGACTACATCATGAACAATCGCAGAAAGTCGTTGAAGAGGGATCAAAGTGATTTCTCCAAGGAACTGGCGGACGATGAGAATTTCGATGATGCCAACTATTCTATTGTCTCGTTGATTGGTGCGCTGGAAGAACTTGGCATTGAAGTAGAGTTCAGTGACATCGATGAGCAACATCGACGTCGCACCATGGGCCGAAACACATCCCTCATGGAGAGCGTTCGCGAGGAAGACGAATCTGAAATGAAGGAAATAAAGGATGAAATGAAAAGGGAAATAAAGCAGCAAATGAAGTCGCAGTTAAACCAAATCAAAGAAGCTGAGGAAGTTCAAGGAACAAGTGAGAGTGCTAACTTTTGCACTCCGCCTCGTCGAACCGAACAAAAGCAATGCCAAGTGTTATCTGATTGTGGCAAAGAAAGTGCACAGGAATCACACGTTGCGAATGAAAATGCAACTGATGTTGAGCATGAAGAGGAACAGCATCACGACCACAACATAACAACCAATTCATTGAAAATGGACCGACCCAGCAGTCCAGTGATATCTTCGTCGAAGAAGCTGAAATTCTTACGAAGACGACCGCAGGATGTTGGTGCGTCCAGTTTGAGCAAACCGAATGACTTGCAGAACGAACAGTTGCAACGAAAGAACAATCTTGAGTCAACTCGACATCTCTTCACGGATTCGGTTAATAACTGTAAACTGGATAATAGCTTGTCGACAATTTCCACGGCAACGACTGTAAGTCACGAAGTGTCTCCTGTTGCTGATTTCAAGGAGTCGAAGGTTGATAAGACAAGTTCTTTAGCGCCGACGAACTTGTTTAATGATGCCATTGAGTCAACGAGTACAAAGAATAGACCTACGATAAACGCGGAATTTGATAAGCTTGAGAAGTATGCGAAAGTCGTGAAGAGTGGAAAAGTTGGTAAGTCTAAGAGAAATTCCTTCACGACCAAGTATAGAAAAGCCTTGGAGGAGAAACTGGAGAAGGTCAAGCAGAGTCGGGATGTCAGTGAAGCTGAAAGTATTCCGCCAGTTGTTGAAAACTTTTTGAGCGTTGCTCTTGGAAGTGAGAAGGACAAGTACGAAACCACCGAGGCGGATGAAAGCCTGTTCTCCAATACTAACGATATTGACTTTACAGATAGTAATTTGTTTACGCCGGATCAAAGTACGAGTAATATTGAACTTGATGAACCTACCAGCTTCAAGCAGTCTCTTAGCAATTTAACTTCCAGTGCTAAAGCTGCTATTAAAAATGCTACCAGAAGGGTAAGTGGAAAGTTGTGATAATCTTAATTACGACACCCTCTAATTTAAAATATTGACTGAGTTATAAAAGATATTGAATTTAATTTTGAGTACATTTATTTTAAACAAAGTGTAAAACATTAAGAAAATGTTTATGCTACTTCACGGTAGTTTTATCTTAATAATTACAGTTATATGATGTTAATTATGTTTGTAATTTTGTAGAAAAAGTCAGCAGAGCGTCAAAATTGGTACGATTTGAAGGAAGAAATGCATGTACTACTTGACAGTGTGAACAAACAACAGCTGATGATCCAACAGGCCAGCAAAGCTTTGAAGATGTGTTACACTTTCAAGGAATTTAAAAACAGCGAGGAACACGTCGAGTCTGAAAGGATCCTTCTTCTCGCGCACAAGAGAAAAATAGCTGCCATGGAAGCCATTGACAAATTTACGCAGAAAACAAAGAGTCCGAAATATGATAACTATGGAGATATTACGCTGAGTAATATTGTGATTCCATTGAATATTAATGAAAAGCAAGACAAGTCTCTGAAACAAAATTCAAAGCATGATTTTGTTGAATGGTATATGGTAGTGGTGCAATATGGACTGACAGTTTTGGCGAGTCAACCAGTGATGCGCCAGAAGAACACCAACCAAATCATTATTCCCGATCCATTTGTCCTACCAAAGGTTGCACCAGATTTTCAAATCAATTTCGAAATATATCGTTTGAAGCTGAAGAAGAAGGGCGATATTTCGCACGAATTGAAGTATCATATTCATGGCAACTATAGTTTGGCAGATTCTTGGTACAAAGCCATTGCCAAACTTACGCAGCGATCAAATCAATCGAAAAATAGTAGAATGCGCTTGACTAAAATGTTTGAAAGCTCTTTCATATACATCGGTCATCTGGAACTCACTTTGAAAGATCTGTCGGTTACTTCACCTTGGGTTTTGAAAGATGTAAGTTTATTTTTGAAAATACACATTTTCTTGTTTCAATTCTTATTTATCATTGTTATGAAGAACAGAAGTTCAATCTTTTTTGTTTTTATGAGATTCTCAATTTTTCATGAATTTGTGAATTGTACATTAATTTTTCAATTTTTCATGATTTTTCAAGTTTTTCATAAATTTATTAATTTTTCCTGATATTCGAGTTTTTTATGAATTTGTTAATTTTTAAAAATGTATTATTTTCAGGCCCATCTAATATTAGAAGGCACCGTCAACATGTCATTCTTCTGCAAAGTCGACTTAACTGTATCCAACGCAGGATGGTTAACCCATGGAACAGATCTTAAAGGCTACACCGTGTGGAATCGAAGATGGTGTGTCTTAGTTGGACATGTATTGAAATTCTGGGATTATCCCACTGATGATCCAAAGCAACCGCCTATTATGACGTTAGACTTGATTCACTGCAAAGACAGCGAAATTGGAATTGCTGATAGAGAGCTATGTGCGAAGCCAAGAACAATCATGCTTGAATTTCTGGAACTGAAAAGCAATACTGACTATGATAATGAAAATGACTCGAATGTTGTAGAACAAAGGTAATTATTAACTTTAAATTACAATTAATGTTCCAAGGTTTTTGCTGTGTTTATTCAGTAAATTATTTTATGTATAATATTAATATATTTTTATTGTACTATTTTCAGGAATTTCTTAACACTGGACACAAATCGAGATTTAAATGAATGGCTCACAAAGATCAACGGAGTTCTTCAAGCGCTTAAAAACTGGAACGCCAAAAGCTGAATGAATTATTATTATTATTACTAAATATAAATTAAACGTATAGCTATGTAAATTTATATTATAAATACCACGTAGGTATATGTAAATTATTGTACATATTTTATTAAAAAAAAGTGCGCATAATGTAGCAAAGATGTAATAAGGGATTGTTATAGTATTTTTTAATTTTGATAATGGCTAATTGTAATCACTATGTTTTTTTTTACTATTTTATTTTTTGCGAAATATTATATCACTATCTTTCTCTTATTGATCAACAAGAAAAAGACAGTGATTTTGAATAATTAGTCGATTTATCTTAATCATCAACAATTACTTATTTCTCAACTACTTTATAAGTATTTTTAAAACAAATTCAAGAACAAATAATTAAGATATCTATGTTGATTAGATTTTGAGTAAATCACATTTTAAGTTCTACTATGAAATTAAATGAGTGGAAAACAGTTCGTTTGTGATATTTAATCATTAATAATTACATTTAAGGTTAAAAATATAATAATCTATTGTTATATTTTATTTAATCTGATCGTCGAAATGCTTATTTTAATTTTCAACAACAATACATAAAATTATATTTGAGATATCTACGATAAAAAGTTAATGCAACAAAAAAAAACTAATATTTAATGTCACTATTTTTTATTATACTTCAGTTAATGCTAAAATTAGCTATTATCATCTGTATTCGGTTGTTCAATTATGATTGATTATTATAAAATAAATACATAATTAAAATGTGCGCATAAAATGTTATAATCAATGTAAATTGATCAACATGAAAATACAAATAAATCATTTTGTTCAATATTCTTCGTTTTTTCTTAACAAAGTATACTAACAAAAAAACCAATTAGTTTTATATAAAATATTCTCTTTATTAAAAATACAATCCATGTTGCACATATTACATTGTAACATAATTATTATCAAGCAAATATCTTATTCCTTGTGCATATTTGAATAAAATCCATTAAAAGTATAAAATATATATAACAGTTCAATTTCATAGAGTATTATACAAACCTCCACTGCAATATTAATATAAAAATACTGTTTCCATAAATGAGTAATTTATAACAAATTAACAAATCAAAATATTAAACGCAACCGAACACTTTGTTATATATATACAACTTTGGTTATATAACAACTTTCTTAAATCTTAGTCAAAAGATTCATGGCTTCTTGCTTAGCCTTGTGATCCTCGTCAGTTTTGGCTGTATATTCTGAAGCACTTGTTAAATACTTTTTCGCCTCATCCATATTGTTCAGTTTCATGTATGTTTTGCCGAGCATCAGCAAATTGTAGCTGTAAAAATTGGGTTCAATAGATTCGGCCTTCTTGAAGAATTCCAAAGCCTCCTCGTAGGTGGATTCTGGCGGTGAAGCAAAAAATGCAGCGGCTAATTTTCTTTGATACCAAGAAAGATCAGCCACTGAGAAACACCACTGACCCAACATGTACAAAGTTGTGGCATCATTTGGATTCAACTCAGTCGCGCGCTATGGGCCACAAACAATTTTTGTTATTAATAAATATATTAAGTTATTGACTAAAGGGATTACTTTTGAAAATCTTACAAGCATGTGTTTCTTCACATTCTCCAACTGTTTAATTCTCTCCTTCATTCCAACATGTTCACTCTTCTTATCCAACAAAACCGACATCCATTTATGAATAACAAAGTTGTTGGGATCTAATTCCAATGCTTTAGAGATTATATCGAATCCTTCGCTAACATGTTTCTTCGCTTCAACATCACTGGCAGATTCTGACATTTTGTAAAGAGCTCGTCCAAGTCGCCAAAGTATGTCAACATCATTCGAGTCCTGTAATATTCAAGTATTTTCAGTACAATATTCAATAAAATATTATTATAGTAAATTGAAGTTAATTTCGTCTGTTTTTCAGTTCTCAATTAAGGATTTGAGTGTAATTTCGCCAATAACAGACTCATTGTATTTCATTAAAGTTTCATTAACGTTTCAAACATTAATGAAACACAATTAGTTTGTTATTTGCGAAATTACATTGAATTCCTTAATTGAAAATATTATTATATTATAATATAATATATTATTCAATTCAAAAAATCGAGATGAAAAATGTATTACCTTATAATTTTGGAGCAATTCATAAATCTCCTTATACTTTCCTTCGTCAAATAAAGCGTCCGCTTTAGCCAGCATGATTTCTTTTTTCGTTAAAACTGAATTCGGTTCAGACTGCGAGTCCCAAATTAAGCCTGCGAGAACGGTACCACTTATAGCATGCTTTTTAGGAATCAAAATTTTATATACAAAGACCTGCTAAATCAACAATGACTTATTACTTGTTCATTATTATTATTATAAGATTACTTATATCTGCCGATAGTGTAATTCAGAAATAAGATAAGATTCATTAAAAATTAAATTCAATAAATTAAAAGTGAAATAACTTACATTCTTTTGTATTGATACAAATAATAATCTCATTGTTCTTTTATAATGTGCATGGTTTCTCATGAGTTGTATAAAACGTCGAAATATCATTGCCAATGTATATAAAACTGTAAACATGAAGAAACAATTTATATAATTTATATATAATGTAAAACAAAATATATATATATTATAATAATATCAATTTAATATTATATAATAACAATTTAAACTAACATTTGTTAATCTTACTTTTAAAAGTGCATATTTCCCTATGTCATATTAAAAAGTCATTTATAACATGTTCTATACATTGTTTCTTCAATAAGCAAAATACAATTTTTTGCAAATCATTTGAAATGTAGATTTATTTGAATGAAGCTCTCAACTGAGGTTATATAATTCTCTTATTATTAATCAAAATTTGAGCTCACCTTATTTACTGCAATAAACCTTAATCAACGCTCAATGCAACTTTGATCTTTGACTCAAGGAATATTAATTAATGATTAGAAATTAAAATCCAAAATCAACAAAATTTAATATCAAAAAAAATTTCGCTACTGAGCCCCACCTTATTTCGTGCTTCCAACTTGAATACTAAGGTCGCAAATCCAAGACTTCAAAAGTGTTTATTTATCATCATTTGACAATGCAAACATGTCAATCGTTTTTCGCTGTTTCCTTTTTTTTTTGCAACAACTGTTGCCAACATGTTAGCGTTTAGAAACCGGTCGGAGCATGCGCAGTAAGTTGTTTTGCATTTAAACACTGACGCATGCGCAGAAGAAGTTTAAAGTTAGATCCTGAGTCGACTAACCTATAAAAGGGTTTTTAAAATGTAACTTAAAAAGTTATAAAGTATATGGGTTTTAATTGTTATTTCTTCTAGTTTTATAGTAAAACTAAAAATAATAGTGAAAATGAGGTTTATATTTAAAAAACCTGTAGTTATTGCTAGTGCAGTATGCAGTATTGTAGGTGCAGCGTATATCATAAAGTAAATAATTTTTTATTACTATTTTAATATTTACTTATTTATTTATGTTTTTAATTTAAATAATGTTTATAATAAGTAATATAAATTTATTTTTATTATTTGTTATAATTAATAATACTTTATATAATTAATAATAATTAATATTAATAATTGTATACATATTCTTTAGATATTAATATTAATATTTAATTAAATAGAGATAGAAAAGGCGGACTTCCCTACCAAGGAAAAGAAGACCTCACAGACAAAGTTTTTATAATAACAGGTACAACCAGTGGGATTGGACAAGAAATTGCTTCGGTTTTAGCTCATTTAAAAGCTAAAGTGATTATGGCTTGTCGGGATATGGAAAAATGCGAAGAGGTAGGATTTCGCAAAAATGTAATTATATGAAAATTAATTCATAATTGCTTTCAATATTAATTTCAATATTTTGTAGGTTCGCAAAGAAATCGTTTTATCTTCCTTGAACAAATACGTTTACTGTCGAAAATGTGATTTAGCATCACAGGAAAGTATTCGTGAATTTGCAGAAAAATTTAAAAAAGGTGATTTTTTATATTGTTGATGTATTGTTAATATATTCTTGATATATTTTTAATATATTTTAATATATTATGCATATATTGAGAATATCATAAATATATTATGAATATATATGATTTTCAATAATTCTTGATGACTTTTTATAATTATATTATAATTTATGTTTTATTTATGATAGAACATTCGAGATTAGATGTATTAATAAACAACGCCGGAGTAATGAGATGTCCCAAATCTCACACTAAAGATGGAATCGAAACCCAATTAGGAGTTAATCATATGGGCCATTTTTTGCTTACCAACTTATTGCTTGACGTTTTAAAAGCTTCAGCTCCATCAAGAATTATAAACGTTTCAAGTGCAGCACATTACAGGGGTAAAATTAATAAGCTGGACTTAAACAGCGATAAGGAATACAATGCGGCAGATGCTTACAACTAGTGTTTCTTAAACATCGATAGTCAATCGATAGTTATCGATAGTTTGTACTATCGGCGGCCATCGATATTAATTCCGATTATATCGATAGTTTACTTTTTTCTTAAATACAAATTTAATTTCTTAT
>JABFPJ010003139.1:0-16993 GCA_022817425.1 Gryon sp. ZL-2020 | reverse complement strand
CTATAAAGTTGGTTGTTAATAACTTAATGCAATAATATACATCCAATAATAAAAATACTATTTAGTAAGCCTTTAAAATACATCTATAAATTTAATATTTATAATTGCTTTCTTTACTTAGAGGGCGAAGTTGACAAAACTGCTAATAACGAATCTGTGGTACTTTTTCTTTTAATGTAAACCTTACATAGTGACAAGGCAGATTCTACCTGGTATGAGTAACTTTGTTGAAAATAGTAGATTCAATAGTTTTATTATTTCCCGTTTATACCTAGTTCCACCCGAAAATATATGTAAACATATTCACATATATTTTTGCATATATTTCGAAATATATTTTCTTCCATTAAGGGTTCGTAACCCGCATTTAATTTGTCAAATATAAAACACATTCAAAACATGAAAGAAAAGAAATTAAAATATAATTCGTGTGGTATTATTTTGATTAAGTAGTTAAAAAACCGCTTAGAATATTTAAAAGAAATATTATATATAGTCCAGCAAAATACAAGCAGTTGTGACAACAATATGGAATTTTCTTTCTTGCACTATTTAACCATCCCTATGATTCATCGGTATATTTGCATAGGTTCACGTTCAAATGGATTTTTAATTAAGCCACGTTTAATTGAATTACATTACCTTAAGGTGATTCTTGTAGTATTCAGGGAGAGAAATGCCATTTCCCTCCCGGATTGATAAAAAATATTGTACGCAACATTAGAGATGATCGGAAATCCGTTTCCCGAACGAAGATTACAAGCCTTATCTCTTGTATATTCAATTTTAAAATTAAAATTGAATATAAGACATCGTATTATGTTTTATTTATAAAGCTTTATATCTATCAATAACAAAAATGAACAATTTATGTTTTCTTATAATAAACATAAATTGTTTTATTATTCTTATAGGCACTTCTCATAGACACTAATTAGATTGGAAAAATAAATAGGTACTTCATTTATATGAATTTTTGTAATATGTTTCACTTTATTTTTCCAAGATTACCAACAGATTTTTCATAATATTAAAATATTTAATCATATTATAATCGAACGAAATCGAACCTTTTATTATTACTCAAGAAATAATAAAAGTAAAACTTCCTTATTGCTCTTACTTAAATAATTTAACTGTCATTATGATTTCATCTTTATCAAATGAAGTTTAATGGTTTGTTTATTGTTTTACTTAAAGACATATAAAAGATGGATGACACATATAAAGACTCGATGCGAATTCAAACTAAACTTAAAATTGGCTTTTTATTTTGGTTAAATAAAATTTTCAGCACTTATATATATTTAATACGTAATATCTTATATCTAATTTTTTAAATAAATAATATTTATTATAAAAATTGCATAAATAAATTAAATTAATAAAAGCGAAAAACATTCATGTTTATTGAGCTATCTAATCAATACCTATACATGCAAAATAATGAAACAAGTAATTGAAATAATAAAATCAGTAATTTTAACTCATATATTTGTTTATATTTAATGAATATAAGAAAGTAAAAAAATGCATATGTTTCTGTTCCTAAATAAATTCTGTTCCTATATAAATTCTTATATATTTCATTAATATTTCAAAATACAATACACATTTTTAAATTTCTTTCCAATTACATAACATTTTGGAACGTGCACAAAAAATAAATAGTGCTGCTTTTGCTGTACATTTTAAGTGACTTAATATATAATATTGTTATTAAGAAAAATTAATGAGAAAAAAAATGTAAGAAAAAATAATGAGCAAGATGTTGAATGTATGTATAATGAAAAAAGGATATAAGCGTTGAAAATTTTTATATTAAACGAAATGTAAAGCTGATAATTGAGAATAATATAATCTGGAAATTGATGGGACCTACTGCTATGTTCGTGATGCGTGGCGTATGCAAGAAATGCAAGAATATGCTTTTCAGGTGATAAGCTGTAACAAGAACATATGCACGCTGCAAATTACGGACACAACGGGGTCTCATCAGTTTCCTGCGATGCAACGACTTTCTATTAGCAAAGGGCATGCTTTTATTCTGGTATATTCCGTATCATCCCGACAAAGTCTCGAAGAATTGCGACCGATTTGGGCTATCATTAGGGAACTTAAAGGACAAGATATATCTCAAATACCTATCATGTTGGTAAGTCTTTTATCTTTATTTTCTCATAAAGTTTAAGAATTACTCGGTAAGTTTCAATTCCATGCGATACATCCATATTACAGTCCGATCAATTTTTACTATGGACTATACTATATTTTGCATAACACGCTTATTGAAAGTTTCCTATATCCACACTGTTTTCAGTGCGGAAGGTCACAAATTTCCAGCGAATGCGAAAAATAGCTTTGCGCTTGTACAGTTCACTAACTTTTTTGTACTCGACGGCTATTCGTGACATTCCTCACTGAAAAAAGTGAAGATATGGGCATTTTCTATAAACTTGTTATAAGATTAAAGAGAAAAAAAGAGGCCCCCACCACCCCCGCCTAATGTTATTATTCAATTATGTATCATTATATCGAAATATAGTATATTTTGTACCAAGGGAGATAAAATCGGAAATTCTCTTTCCGATGCGGAGCCGAGGGACGTAATTGCGAAGGAATAAGAATTTCCGTTTAATTTCCATGGTGCAAACGATACTTTTTGTTACAAGGAAGCCGCAGCAAGGAAAATGCAGATTTTAAAAAGCGCACGAGTTCTAAAAACTGCACTTTCGGCAATGCGTGACAATAGTATATTTCATATCAAGGGAGACAAAAACGGAAATTCTCTTCCTCGTGCGAAGTTTACAATACGAGCCGAAGGCGAGGTTTGTCATCGCACGAGGAAGGGATTTCTGTTTGTCTCCCATGGTATGAACTATATTTTTCCTTCCCTCGTAACGAAATACCACTTTTGGATTTCCTTCTAGGAGTGAAAAGTGCGTTTTTTATGGCTGAGTAGCGTAAGAAATCATTACTATATACTTGTTATACAAAATATGGTGTTGCATTCATACGAAAAGTGATCACGAACTCATGCCCACTCATATACGAATCAAACCCACACTTGTTCAATAATCACCAAATTTCCATATCATATCATCTTTACATGTATAATTAGAATGTATATGACGAATAGATTTTCTAATTTATTTTTTATTAAGCTTGTCCTAAATGACTCAAAAGTTAATGAACTTTGAACTTCTGATGTTCATATTTCTGCATGTAAAAATTAGTCTGGCATCAGTTTGGATATAGTCTAGCAAGGTGTATCCAGACTACAGCCATACTATATACAGACTGCCTTTTCCACTAGTTCGAACTTTCAAAGTTTCAAAAGTTCGAATCTAGGAACTGTTCGATCCGAGAAAGTTCGAAAAGTTCGGACTTTTTTGTGTAAATTATACATTTTCCAGTTTAAGTGTTCGTTATAAATTATCTAATCCATATATGCATTTAAAAAATCATTTATTCACATACATATATAATTATCCCGAGCAGAAATTGAAAAAGGATTGCCCAGTTAAAAAGCAGGCCCTGGATTGGTAAAGTCCGAGTACGCCTCAATAGGGGTAAGCCTGGACTGGGCTAATATAGGCCCAATATTGTATACTTCGTTGCAGGGTTGGAAGGTAGGGCCAATATAGGGCCTAACCAGGGCCATATCTAGGCCCAATAAGGGTATGAAACGTCTACCCACACATTCCATGTATAGGGTTTTATAAGCAAGCCATATTAGTCTCTTACATATACTATAGTAGACTTAAGTTGATGTTTACAAAACCTTTCATTAGAAGTCTTCGTAACTCAGTGTGTAAGATGTTTACCTTTAACTTTCGGTTCTTGGGTTCGATTCTCTATAATGAATTTTTGAACAAAGATTTTACATAAATGTTGACTAAACTAAATCAAATACTTTGATGACATCAATAACATAATAAAAAATTGCCATTGAAATAATTGTTACAAAAGTTGTATCTATATATATTGAAATTAATTTATAATATAATCCATTAAAATATAAAAAATAATTAGAATTTGTATACACATTGCCTAAGACTTTTCAAGGTTTGTTTTCCTTTTTATAAAAGTGTATAAAGTAAGGGTAATATACAAATGTATATAAAGCCAACCGAAAATATTACATTCACAGTTTTCTAAAAATGGATGTAAGTATTAATTATATATACGTATATATATTTATTTAATATAAAAATTTAGAAAAACTAAGTTAATAAAAATAATTTTTAAGTAATTTAATATTTTTCAATCTCAAGATTTGGCTGTGTTAAATAAAAGCATGGTGAATGCATTTCCACCATTAAAAAAGTTGAAGGATTTGGAAGTGGAAAAACTCTATAGAATCACCGATATACGAAAAGTTAAAACGATTTATGACCTCAAAATAGTCATCTAGTATATGGATGATGTTGAAAATGCATTTTCATCTTTTTTACCACCAAACTTGGTGAAAAACTTGGTGACAAACGTAATTTTAAGTTTATTGGCGGATTGTATAATAAAATAGAATTTTGTTAGATATAAATTTTAGTTATAATTTTAGTAATATGTATACAAAATAGTTTTAAGCATAATTATGAATATATTAAGTTGAATAAATATACTTACAATTAAAAATTAAAAATGTGAGTCATCCTTATTTCTTTAATAATCAAGCCATGAAAAATGTTTAAAAAATTAGATATAAATATTGAATATTAAAATATAGGGTAAGAAATACATTCATAGAATTATATATTAATAATTTTATTACAGTTTAAATTTTTTACATTTGATCATTATAACATTAACATTTTCACGCATTTGAATCGTATTTTTGATACATTAATATCATTGAATAATGAGCAAAGGTTTTGATTTAAGATGTTGCATTTTTCTATAATATCACTCATTCTTTCTCGTTAACAATTTCTATTGAACAACTGCCTGAAATATCAAATTGACTGAAGTAATGTTCAATGTCCCTAAACGTTTTGAAAACTTCTGGATTTATTTTTGTATAAATTTTATATCTCTACCGAAACACTTGAATAGTATAAATTTCGGTATAGTCATGATGAAACCGATAGAAATTACATTTTCAGTCGTCGCAGCGGAGAAAGTTGGAACTAACAGCGCTCTCGTACCGAAAGCTTCGCTTTCGGTACTCGATGCGTGTTTGTTCCAACTTTCGCTCCGCTACGCAAGACTGAAAAACGTCGTAACTACTAACAACTATTGTTTGAGTTATCAGATCCAAGCCATTTGACATATATCTTATTTCCACGTTTTTTCAGTACCTTTTCAATGAGAAAGATGTCAGGATGTTCTGATTTCCACAATTCATGTTCATAGAAACTACCTTGAATAATGTTATTTTGATAATCTTTCAAGTGGTATGTCACAGGAATTGTCTTATTAATAATATTGATTGTTAATATTTCCGTTGTCCAGTTAAGTGTGTAACCTTTTTCGAAAACGTGTTTAATCTTGCTTATACGCACTTTGTCACCTATATTACATTTTTTAGTTTCGGCGTGGATCCGAAATTTATAATTATAGACTTTGTGACGTATTTTCATTGAGTTTCAATTATTAACATCAGAAGGTTTCCTTTGAGTTATACTATGTTCTGTATTATTATATTTATTTACTAGATCTTCTAACAAATCAATCAATTTATAATTTGAACGTAAACTAAATTTTGTCCATATTTTTTCTTTCAGTGTGCGGTTAAAACGTTCATAGATTGATGTTTTTAAATTGCTAAATGTAGAATACATGTTTATATTATATTTTTTCATTAAAGATTTAAATTCAATTTAAATTATAAAACTCTTTACAATTATCCACATGTAAATTTTTTGGAACACGACCTTTTTTCAAAACTTTTTTCATAGCTGTGCTGATATCTACAGCAGTTTTGCTTTTAACTGTTACTACCCAATCATATTTTGAATATATGTCAAAAACTGTTAATAAATATTTGAATTTATTATTCTAATTTGCATATGCTGACATTTCAATAAGATCACGTTGAAACGTTTCATCCAAATCTCGAATGTCTACTTTCCTACATAAATAATTACGTCGAACTAGTCTATGTAATTGATCTACAATGCCTTCAATTTTATCAATGATGTAATTTAAGATAGTTTCACAATTTTTAAATGATTATTATTAATGAAGATTATTTTTGTTTTTTTTATTTTCGTTATGGGTACTCCAGTTTTACTATGCGCGAGTTAACTTGCACTATTCTGTTGAAAAGATCATAAAAGTTTTTCTTAACATCTTGATTTGTCTCTTTCATATGGTTATTTAACAATCTTATATTTTGATCAAATATCTCATTATTATTATCAACTTCTTTGATAGCATCCCCAAATTTAGATATGTCTTGTTCTATTTTTGTATTTCTGCTTCAATTGTTTTTTCTATGCTGCTAGACAATGCGTTGATTTCTTGTCGAATCATATACTTAGCATCAACAGAGACTGGAATCGTCTCACTTTGGAAATAACCTGGAGATGCGTTTTGTTTATGTCCGAACATGTTGCAACATGTTAACAAATTACGATAAATAATCTATGTACCTCAATATATGATATTCGCCTCACGTAATTCTTCAATAATTGAAACCATTTCACGTGATTTGTATTACTTGCAGCTCGAGATGCTATAAGCAATTTAAGTTGTTCAACTAATTCATTAGGATCATTCCAATATTTATAATCAATTTTATTTTCATCATACTTCATGTGTATCGGAATACCTTCACCTATCTAATTATGAGAGTAATTTATAAGTTTACCTATCAAATTTCTGAATTTTGGGTAATTTTCTTTTACTGCTGCTTCTGATTCAAAGTTCTTTTTATGCAGATTTATACTTAGGATAATGTCTTTATAAATATCTAATCAATTTTTTGTTGCGAAGGATTCATTTTGAGATTTAAGTCAACTCCAACAATCCCTTTGTTATAGTATATAGTTTATCAACAATTTGGATTTTATGAAAACTGAAACTTTTATTTCTAATCATTAAACTACTTTGTAAATTTCGCACGCCAAAAACAGTATCAATATTTTTATTTTTAAGCATTTTAATATACTCATTAAACATGTCTGTATTATCAAATCTTTCATTTGATATAGATTTATTTTCATCATTATCTTTAACGTTTACAATAATATTATCATTACCTTCAGCATCATCAAGAAAATTAAACTCAGTTTCCATGTTTTTATTTGGTTCATTTATTTTATGATTAAATTCTTTTGCTGAATTGCTATCAGCTGTATTACATGCATAACATTGTAATTATATGATTTTGATGATGATGATTGATTATTGTCGTCATCATTATTATCATCGTAATCACTATTGGCACTTTGAAAGTCTGCATCATCATCATAATAATCATTATCATCATCATATTTTTTTAATTCAAATTTAGGTTTCCTTTTTAGGTTTTCTAATTTCACAGATCTCCGATTAATTTTCGATTTTACTTTATTATTTTCAGATATATCTACTAACTTATTTAATGGATTTAGAAGTGATTTCAACACTTCACTCACACCTTTTTGAGATGCTTGTTTATTAGATTTGATTAGCTTATGTTTTTGTCTAATTATATCACTCATTTTAGTTATAAGTTCAAGTTGTTTTCTTTTCTGTTTTAAAGAATGCATGTTGTTAGATTAACTATATAAAGGCAACTGCTTGTTATTAGGATGAATCTTTAATATTTATGAAACAATCGAATCCTTGTCTGTATCGTCCTCGATTAATTTCACGACCATTATCAATTACAGGAAAGTCAAATTTTTTACTATTCCAACAATAAACATATTTTTTTAAAAGTATTAAAATTCATATCAGTATTTACATGATCATTATAAATATGTTTGAGATTCATTTCATTTTGTTTAAGTAAAACTGAAAAATTTGCATTATCTCGAATTGAATGTTTGGGAATACGAGTGTATGCTTGACAAAGATAAAAACTGTCAACAATTTGATGACGACCCATACAAAAATATGATCCCGTTTTTGAGTAGCAACATAATCGAATATCATCAAACTGTGTGGTTTTGCATCTTCAGGTTTAATAACTTGCTCATGTTCACTAAACGGAAAAAAACTCAATTCTATCTATAGGCCCCGAAACATCAGATAGAAATTGACGTTTGGGTTGATTTAACGATTTTGAATATAAATAAATATTAGAAAAACGAAGACCGTTGGGGTTAAATATCAGAGACAGCAGAAGATTTGTCTTCCCTGATGACGAAGGTCCGCATTAGATGATAAAAGACATTGCCATGTCTTTTATCATCTAACTTATCCGATTGTGGAATTACAATTTTGAATCAAAATTTTGAATTGGTAATGTAGTTTGTTGCTTTTGCCACTTAGTTATGTTGAATACTACCTCAAAATAATAAATATAGTTCTTTTTATATATTTTATTCAGCAACATTCTGAATGTTGTAATGATAACATATAAAAAAGGAAATGATTTATTGAATAGCATCATTAATAAGTTACCAATAGAATTACATATTCCAGGATATCAATATTGTGGACCAGGAACGAAACTGAAAAAGAGATTAGCTCACGGTGATTTGGGTATAAATCCACTTGATGCTCCGTGTAAAGAACATGACATTGCATATTTAAACAATCTTGACAATTTAAATGCTAGACATGCTGATGTTCAAATTTTAGCGAACGAAGCATCACAAAGAATTCTTGCTAAGAAAGCAAGTATTGGTGAAAAAGTTGCCACTTTTGCCGTTTCTAATATCATGAAAGTAAATAGAAAGATGGGCATGAGTTTGTGTAAAAGCAACCAACCGAAAAAGCAAGAAACAACATTACGAAATTAATGTTTATGTTAAGTTACTAATGCTGCAAGAAAATCAATGAATTTACGAAATGATCCAATAAAGTCAGCTCTTAACGGTGCACGAAATGCTTTGAGAAAAGCGGGTGGTAGATATAATATTTGAGTCCCACGAATATTGCCAGTTCCTTCGACTGCAGGAGGTCTTTTACCTGTTATACCAATATTTGCTGGTTGAAGTGCACTAGTTTCACTCCTAGGTGGTGCAAGCGCTGTCGCTGAAGCTGTAAATGATGCTAATTTAGCTAAAAAACAAATTAATCAAAATCAATCTATGAGACCGATTTCGGTAGGAAAAGGGTTAATCTTACGACCATATAAACGAGGTTTGGGTTTACATATCCGTCCAAAAAACTCAATATAAAGCTACCGCAGCGTGCTCTATCTGATATAGATTTAAATGAATTTGCAAAAAAGTTGCCTATTCCAAATTTTCGCGGTGTTTTCATGAGAAACGATTTGCCTGTAAATGATCCACATAAAAAGGAATCAGCGGTTGTAAACTTGGATGATAAAAATTCTGAAGGCACTCCTTGCGTATGTTATAAGAAAATTAATAATAGAGTTTTTTATTTCGATAGTTTTGGAAATTTGAAACCTCCTGTAGAGCTTGTTAAATATTTCGGAAGCGGTAGCATCATAAAATATAATTACGTTAGATATCAAGAATATAATACAGTTGTGTGTGGACATCTATGTTTAAAATTTTTATATAATACAAATCAGTTTTTGAATTTGATTATTATCTACCAATTGAACTTTGTCCAACTAAAAATTATGTTCTCGGTCTTGTGCAGTTTGTTGCTTATAATTAAATTCCAAATGTTGTTATAAGCAACAATGAATTTTCTGTTGGGAAATGAATGATGTTTTTACAATACCAACTGGCACATATGAAGTTGGGGTATTGTAAAATTTGTGAACACCAAAGGAGTGAATATATCTATTACCTGCTGTTTCATTACATCAATGTATAATATATAGTATACATATAATATGTATAATATATAATATACATATAATTTGTACCATATTATGTGACAAAAAGTACATTTTCAACCTAAGGATTCTATAGGAGACCTTTTTGGTTTCCGTGATTGCATTTTAAAAGCTAATGTTGAGCACGAATCCAACTCAACTGTTCTAATATCGAAAACAAATACAATCAGAGTAGACTGTAATATTACCAAAAGCACGTGAATAAATGAACATACCGCGCATACTATATATGAGTTTTCTCCAGATATAAATCCATGATATAAGATTGTGGAAATCCCAAATTACATCATATATCTCCGAATCGTTGTACGATCATTTGATTATATGCACATTCGTACTGTTGATTAAAACGGTAAATTGATAAAATTCCGCGGAGAAACTATCACTTTACGCCTTCACATAAAATCAAACTGAAATGGGTATTGTAAAATAAAAAAGTTGGTAAAAGTTATAAATGTGAAATGCAGTTAAGAAAATTATTTAGTCAATTAAAATCTTTGATACCACTAACAACTTCAAATAGACAATACTTAAAAAAATCGGATTACGTCTTAAAGGTAATTTATAAATATGACATCTTTTTCAGAAATTCATTCTCCAGTAATAGTAGAGGAATCAATTTTTCAATATGAAATTCATGAACATAAACCATATAATTTATCAACTTTAAGTAATGGTGATGAAATAAGAATTGCTATTCAACAACAAGATGTAAGCATTTTACCGTGTAAAAGTTCATTACATGTCCATGGAAGAATTGTGAAATCTATTGGTAACGAACCTCCAGAAACTATAAAACTGGTTAATGCAATTTGTCATATGTTCAGAGAAATTAGATATAAGTTAAATGGTACAGAAATTGATCGAAACAAAAATGTTAGTATCAATACATTAATGAAAAATGTAGTTTCATTAAATCCTAACAACAGTAACCTTGCAAATGAGTGGGAGTAGATGAAAAAAGAAGTTTAACAAATAATTCAGGGTATTTTGATGTATCTATTCCATCGTCTAACTTGTTAGGCTTTGCTAAAGATTACAATAAGATAATTGTTAATGCAAAACATGAACTTATAATTATTAGAGCCAACAATGATACTAATGCTGTAATTAATCGTGGCAATGGAGATAAAAATGCAAAAATTGATTTACTAAGTGTTGAGTGGTTGATGTCATATATCAAATTGTCTGACAGAAACAAAATTAAAATGTTGGATTTCATTGGAAAAGATAAATCGATTGCAATGTGCGTAACCTTCAAGTGTTCTTAAATTCTCAATATTTCCCATATACTAGTTTGAATTTTAACTTCAGTAATAATTGATTTGCCATTTTATATGATATGTACACTAATTTTCAGTTTGCTTATTACAATAAAACAGCTAAGTCTCTCTTGTCTAAAGATCAGTTTTTAAACAAAGCTCCTATTTTCGTCATTGATGGTTCTAAGCAAAATGTATCGATCAAAAATGGACCAGTAGACATTCAACTTGAGATCGAGGCAGTCAACAATTTTGCAGATCGAACTACAGCATTCTGTTTAGTTATACATGATTGCATTATTGAATATATCAATAAGTAATATTTTAAGGAAACTGTAATGAAATACATTGTGGATATACAAGGATTTGAGAAACCACACAATCAGTTTTTTTTAAAGGAACTAGCTGTAATGTGTACAGAAGACTTGCATTGTGTTGTTCAACATCTTTTCAAACCACCAAGTGAATGGAACTCTTTTCCCACAAAATACAAATCAATTAATTTATAGTTAACACGTAATTTTCATGGACTTCAATGGATAGTGGTTATTTACCACATAATATAAAAACTGATATATTGAAATCGTTATTAAAAGAAGCAGAGACTGTTTACGTGAAAGGATATGAAAAGAAACTTATTTTAAATAAATATCTAGATAAATCAGTGTTTATTGTGGACTTATCAGATTTGGAGTGTCCCTCACTTAAACAATTATCTGATTATTTAGAATTGAGTAATAAAATTGTTGAACTATGTAGAACTCATGTAAGCTTCGATCCAAAGTATAATTGTGTATTAAGAAATGTAAAAATGATATATGATTGGTTTAAATAAAATACATATGTTTTGGTATATTTTTATTTATTACAACGTTTTCGGAAATAACTATTACAAATTATAAATGCACGTTGTGTGTGTGTTTAATAAAACATTTCATATACATTATATATATTTATTATACATTACTACATTGATACATTTTATACATTACATACCCATTAGGGTGGCCGTAAAAAAATTTTTTTTCAGGTAAGTATTTCTAATGGTGCATCAAATAAAAAAAATAAGATTGACATATGTAATAAGGTTTGGTTATAGTGAATAAACGTGCCTTTAGCCTTATTGTTAAAAAAATGCATTTTTAAAGTATTTCACTAAAAATATTAATTTTGTTCCTGATAAGTTCCTAGAATCATTTAGATATTTTTTTAACATGATTGCAGTTAATTTATAAGCTATTATTTAAATCATTTATATTTTTTAAATCAGTTAAATATAAAAAAAGGCGTTTTCTAGCAAAATATTACTATAAAACGATTTATATTCGCTAATAAATTAACATTTTCTATGCAAATGTTGATGATTTGTCAATTTTTTTTCAATTTCGTGTTGAAAGAATTGTTCAAACACTTTTTTGAAACATCTAAAAATATTCTTATTGCATTCCTAGAGAATTTAACACATTCTCAACATATGTTTAAAACATTTTATAATATTTTAAAATACTGCTAGGTCATAAATCTTACCAGAAAATGATATTGAATGAATAATCCACTTGAAGAATACGCGCTGGTCCTGAACAAAACTGAATAAAACAATATATATCTAAATTATTTTGACCATGAAATAATCGTCTAGAAAAAAAGTCGGGAAATTTTAATCGGTCATTTAAAATTGACATTCAATTAAACCGCGCACGATCAACCATCACTAACACTGCGTGAAATATGTTTTGAGGGCGTAATAAGCAACGAACAACGCGACAAAGACAAAATTTGATTGTTAGAAGCTAGCTAGTTTTAAATATATGTTGAAAATGTGTTAATATTTAACGAAATGAAATTTAATAAATAATAGAAAAATACTCTAGGAATACAATAAGAATATTTTTAGGTGGTTCAAGAAAGTGTTCGAACAATTCTTTTAACACGAAATTGAAAAAAATTGACAAATCATCAACATTTGCATAGAAAATGTTAATTTATTAGCGAATATAAATCGTTTTATAGTAATATTTTGCTAGAAAACGCCTTTTTTGTTATATTTAACTGATTTAAAAAATATAAATGATTTAAATAATAGCTTATAAATTAACTACAATCATGTTAAAAAAATATCTAAATGATTCTAGGAACTCTAGGATCAGGAAAAAAAATTAATATTTTTAGTGAAATACCTTAAAAATGCATTTTTTTAATAATAAGGCTAAAGGCACGTTTATTCACTATAACCAAGCCTTATTACATATGTCAATCTTATTTTTTTTACTTGAGGCACCATTAGAAATACTAACCTGAAAAAAAAATTATTTGCGGCCACCCTAATACCCATACATTATTCACAAACATCCATATTATCATCACACATATAACCCCAAGGTAATGTATCTGTTGTGTTAACAAGTAAATTTCGCTTGTCATCATTATAACTCAATGCTATTTTTATTGTTTTATTGAGTACACCTTATGCCCTTTACCTTACCTATTGCCCTTATTCATTAAACAGTTCTTGAAATCATCAAAAGTAATTTCACTTTTGATGATTAATGATGATTCTTAAATCATGCACCTTTAGCGCGTTTTTTTATTCTTATTGTCATTTAGGACCTTATAACTATATATTTTAGATCGTAAACCTACAAAATATGTTCGAATTGGACCATTATTCTCATCTTTCATAATACCTAAAACATTTTTGTTTTTAAACGGTATGTCAGATATATTATTGATTGAATAATCAAACATTTAAATATTCTCTGTCATACAATTGTATATATCAGATACATAAAACTGATAAAGAAATGAGTCGGTATCTGTGTACAATAATTTTGCATTATAATTGAATGTATTTTTGATAAAGTTGTAATTGAAGTCGTACATTACAGTTTTAGATATATCTATTATTGAAAAGCCTACATAAAGTTGTTTATTGAAGGTACATTTAGTCTTATTTAGTTTAATTAAAATGAATTTATTTGAAGTAACAGTGCTACTATGAAAATTAGGTTTTACTATCAAAGACCTTGCACCACCATAACCTCGCCATTTTTTTGCTATTTAAACAATCTTGTACTTTCTAACATTTTCCATTATGTTTCCGAAATTATTTGTCAACTTATAAAAGTTCTTTCGAAACTCATTTTTGGCTTGTTTGCTTAAGTCTGTATTTAAATTAATATACTTTTTAAGCCAGTTACTTTGATTGAATTTCAATATTTGATGGATTTTAGTAACTTTTAGTCCTAAGCGGACATATTGCTTTAAATTACGATGATGTATCACTTATTTATATTTAAGTAAAAATGATGTCAACAATTTTGGAAATTTTCCACCAGGTGGTACACGATGTTCTGGTGCTAGGGGGAAATCTTTATGTTTTTCATGTAAATGTTGCTCATACTCAAAGTCTACTTCCAAAATATAGCCTTCAGATGCATTATCGGTTATATTTAAATCAAAATCATCAACATTATCTAACCATTCAAAATTAGAAAATGGCAAATGTTGACTCATTGCATAATCATGAAGATTATTAACATCGAAATACATTAGATATGATTCTGGTTTCGTTAAATCGAATTTTTCTCGCATATATTTTTTCTTAGCTTCTGCATATCGATTACTGACTTGACTAATTCCTCCGTGCACCCTCTTCTCAATAAAAAAACACCATTTTCAGATTTGTAAAAAGTTCTAATTTTATATTTGTTAATTTAAGCATTGCATCCAAATTATATGTACTCAAACAGTTTTCGCTAAAATTTTTCAAAATATCCGATAGTCACAAAATCTGTTTTCAAATAAAAATCAGTATATTCTTGCAAATTTTTTATGTTAAAAGTCTGCTAAACTAATTTTGCATGTGTTTAATCATCGTCACTGATAGAAATATTATTTAGTTTAGAGTAAAACTGATCTTTTGTTGGTATTACCTCTAGTTCTAGTTTTTTTGAATCATCCAAATAATCATAAGAGAAAATTTCTTTTTTAACAACAAGTTCAAATTTTATATTATCACTATAATGAGGATGAGTAATTTGTTTACAATCATTATTAAAATAAGAACCTAATTTTTTGATACTACTGGGCATAAATCGATATAAATCAATAAATCTGAAATATAATTTTGTATTAGCTATATTTTTCGTGAATGATATGTATTTTTTTTTTATTAATTGGTAAAAGTGAAAGTGCACCAGCAAAATTCATTGTGATTTCTTTAATAATGAAGTGTGCATCATAACCGCTCAAGTTATGAAAAACGATCGGAATGAAATAATGATTCTTATAATTCAAATTACATCCGTTATGCGCAGCACTACGATACACACCAGTAATATGACAATGATCTTGATATTTATTTGCATTCTAAAAGCTAAATAAGCTTTCAGACTAAGAGTCAAAGACAAATGCTAAGACAATTAAACTATCTAATGCAAGCTTTCTTCTGCATTAGATAATTTAATTGTCTTAGGATGCTTATATAAATTATCAACCTAATAGGCTAATGATTGCAATTTGCAGATATGAACACTGCGCAGGATAAAGGAATTCATCAATGTATAAAAAATAAAATGTTACTTAAACATTGGAAACAAATGTGCGGACAATGTTACGAAATTGAATTGCTATGTCCTGTGCAGTGCTAATATCTAGTCTCGATTTTACGTATCATTTGCGTTGATATTATGTTCGCGCCAAGTATTTTTTATTTTTCTTTGAAACTAACGAAGCTATGTGAACTAATGAAAGTATGACTGTATAACAAAACTAACAAGATTGACAAATATAACAGAACTAACGAAACTAACAATAAACATTTTTACACATTGCTTTGTTTGGAATATTTTTATGAGGAATTTTTTTTATTTAGATTTATTTAAATACGAATTTTTTTGTTAGAAATATTTTTTATTGTGAATGATTTTGTTAGGTATTTTTTTAATGACTTTATTTCGTTTACGGAAAATCGGGACTAGATATTAACACTGCACAGGACATAGCAATTCAATTGGTTAACATTGTCTGCACATTTGTTTCCAATGTTTAAGTGACATTTTATTTTTTCAACATTGATGAATTCCTTTATCCTGTGCAGTGTTCATATCTAGTTTCAATTTTCCGTGTAGGATTTTTGTTGGGATTTATTGTGGGTATATATTTTTAATGACTTATTTTTGTTAGGATTTAATTTAACGGTGATCTTGGCTCCTTACATGATCTTAGATCTTTTTAATGTAGAGTTTTGAGGTATTATTGCATAATTAATTTGAAATTTTGTTTTAAAGTTTTAAAGCATCTTTGTGAAATTTAATGCATCAATCAACTTGGCTCTTCGCATGATTTCATATCTTTTTAGTGTAGAGTTTTAAGGTATTTTACATTTTCTTTTAATGTTTAAGGCATTTCTTTGATAGTTTTGGGGGAATACTATTTTTATACAATACATTTTTGGTAGGTTTATGATTCAATATTATTGGATTTACGAATTTAAATTACTTCGCTTTTGTGGGATGGAGGGATGGAAGTAAGATATTTGAATCCATTAAAGATATTTGTTTAATTTAGAATATAGTTTAGAAATAAACAGAGATTCGTATACACCTTGGCTCGTCCATTTTTTACCTTTGTAAGTTTCTTAATTATTCGATTTATGAATTTAAATTATTCTACTTTTGTGGGAGGGTTTAATTTATTATCAATTTACTTAGCGCCTAACATGATTTCACATCTTTTTAATGTAGAGTTTTAAGATATTTCACATTATTTTATGATGATGTTTAAAGCTTTTTGTTGATAGTTTTGGGGAATAATAATT
>JABFPJ010003138.1:0-16996 GCA_022817425.1 Gryon sp. ZL-2020 | reverse complement strand
GAGAATACCCTTGGGCATAAAATGTAAATGCAAAATGCCAGCAGATGCCTGGAAGGATTTTCGTTGCGCGCGCGCCAATAAAGGATAAACACGATTCGCTTGTAAATTCTTCAAGTCGAGAGAAGTATAGTAGCGACGGTCAAGTCGGTGTGACGCTCGAGTGGCGCGCTGAGGACGACGGAAAAGAAGACCAGATCGGTCAGATAAATGCGATCTACAACCTAGCCAAACAGTAAACACCAACGGAATACCACTCGTCGACATTGCACTCATAAGATGTGAAGCCTGCATACCGATGAGTGATGTGTAAAAACAAAAAGTATTGCAGCGGCAAAAATGTTTCGACGAAAAAAAAAGAAAAGAAAAAAAAAGGGGGAAAAAACGTCTCACATAACTTCGATCAAAGATTCCCGATAGTTATCTAGTCTGGGGTGTTTGTCAAGGGATTTTAAATGGAGGAGAAATAAAAATTAATTTTATCGATAAAAATTGATTAATGAAATGAAAAATATGATAATCAGCTGTTCAGAGAGATATCAAGCAAAAATAAAGGATGCATGTGTACAATCAATTTTATAGCGCCATAAAAGTAAATTGAAATTTGATCAATTTCAAAAATGCTCGCAAAATCATTCCTGGAAATTGTTCGCGTTCGCAGAGGCTTTTTACAAATTCCAGTCGTCATTTCAGGCCAATTCATAATCAATAGAATCCACCGAAAATAAAGGTTAAGCGAACAGTCGAAAGGTTCAAAGAACGATACAAAAAAAGAGCTACGGAGTCTTTAAACGAAAATTGTTTCGCGCATTTTTGTTGCACAATTTGTAGGTGCACAATTGTTTTCTTTGCGAAATTCTTCGAGGCCCCCTTTCGAACTTGCCAGGCATCTAATCGTTGGAGGATCTTAGGTTCTTTTTCTTGGTTGATCATTAAGCAGTTTGGGAATGTATCAGCGTGCCGGTGCGAAATGTACTGTTTCGATTCAACGACTCTTATAAATGTTGCTGTCAGAAACACTTAATGTAATGCTTATACTTATTGAGTAAATTTGAAATAGAAGAACTAATAAAATATATGAAAAATATATCTATAAAATATATGTATAAAAATAAAATGAAATTACATAATAATTTCATTTTGGTTGAATTACTAGCTAAGCGTAAAATATATTGGTTACTTATTTTTAATAGATTTTATATAATATAGTAGTATATTTTTAATATATTATGAATATTTTCAAACCTTATAATGGAAACTATATTCTGAAAATGCAAATATATGCACAAATATATTCTGAACATACTTTTATAAACACAAATATATTTCCGCATATATTTTTGCACACATATTTTTGAAGAAATATATTTAAATATATTTTGAAATATCTTTTAAAACTTAACTTTTTGCCGAAAACATATTTTATTTATTTTAAATATATTTGTATATATATATTTTGAAATATATTTTGTTCAATGAGAGAATATATTGAAACATAGACATAGTATACTATGTCTATGATATTGAAAACATATTTTTATAGAAAAAATATATATTCATAATATATTCGTAATATATCAACTATATAATCGGAATATATTTTTCTTTTTGCTAGATATATATCTTGGATATATACTAAATATAGGATCTACTGAGAATATAGTTACTAATATATTAATAACGTATTCTAAATATATTTACGATATATTTAAAATGCACAGATAAAAACGTAATCCTATCAAAACGAAAACTATATTGTGAATATATTGTTAATATATTCTTAATACATTCTTAATATATTTTTTAATATAGGAACATATTCTAAATATATTAAAAACATATTCACTATTTAATGCCCAGAAAGTAAATTTGGAGCATTTTTTTAAATATATCAAAAATATATTATGATTATATTGACAATATATTAAAAATACATTGTGATTGTATTATAAATATATTAAGAATATATTAAATATATATTAAGAATATATTAAGGATATATTAAAGATATATTGCGAATATATTAATATTATATTAAGAATATATCAAGAATATATTAAGAATATATTTTTCGTTTTTCTAAGGATGCAAATATTGTAATAAAAATGACGTTGCGTAAAAATATAAACGCACTTAAAGCATGTTCAATGAGAAATGTAAATTGCGCATTTTTGTATTTCGTTGGTAATATGTTGTACATTAAATTATGATAGTATATAATATACACGATTCGCCATATCTCGTTTCAATCTGGCATTACATTGCTATAAATATAATAATTTTTGAAATGTAATTTGCTCGTTTAAGTGTCAAGAACTTTCCATTTTTGTGTATCAAGGTGTCATTTTCAATTTCACTTTATCCATTGCAATTAATTATGCATGCGTTTAATGAAAGAGTTTCGTTACGAACAACAGTACTGATAATGAACATAAGTATAATTTTAATGTTTAACTTGAGCAGAAGTCAATCAGCGTCCTTCGTAAGTCGAGCTTTTTCGCAGCCCTTTATTATGACTTTGTTGCGGCCTGTTATTACAGCAAAATTTCAATTGTCCGAACGATGTAATTGATAGTTGTTGTGATCTCGACCTTGCCTGTGAATGAATTATTCTAAATTGTATCAGTAATCTGCAATTTCAGAATTAGTACACTGCTCCAATTATTTGCTACAAACGCCCGTCCTTTTTTAATCTTGCTTTCTCTCTTTCTCTTTTATTATTATAATTACAGTAATTATTATTATTTTTCTTTTTTTTTTCAAATAAAGCATAATACTTTTAGCTTACTTAAATTACATGTATCATAATACAAATGCATTCTGCAAAATCTGAAACAGCGTCGACTTTTAAAATATCTTCATCACTTTGATTAAGCGCAGTGATTCAGGTTCTTCTTCGTTAGCTTGTTTTTACACGAGCATCAAATGGGGAGACAAAAAGAGCATCATTGTCCAACGTTGTTATGAATAAAATTATTCTTTCGTAACGTAAAAGTGTACAAATTGAGAGAAAATAAGCTAACATATCATATATAAATATCTTTGAGAATAACTAAGTCGTGACTCATATATTATGATACTTTAATAATACTGATGATACATATTACGGAAAATGAGCTCGATATCGTTAGTCATCTCGTTACCCGAACATCTTTTACCAGTGTTATCCCTGAGTTCGCTTTCTCTTTCTCTTTCTTTCATCTCCATCTCTCTCACTTGCTCTATCTTTTTCTTTCGCGTTATCTCTGTCTTTCTTGGACACTGATTCTAACTCTGTCGCTATCTGTTTCTCGCGAAGGGAAATCTGCACGCCAAGGCAGATTGTCGCGCGTGATCAAGAATTATTGAAGTACGTGTAACGTTGCGATCACGACACGCAAACCACTCTTTACGATCTGCCAAGATCTCGTCTGTTCGCGTCGATCGTTCGGTTACTGGCAATTACGATCGGTGTTCGTTCGGAAATCGATTATCTTGCCAATTTTTGTCGAGTAATTCGATACAACTATTAAATATTCGTTGCTTGTTGTAATTTATATTTCGCTCGTAAATTATTGCCGGGTAATTGTAACGTGCATTTGTTTTCGCACCCAACACCCCCCTTTTTTTGCTACCAATTTTGCGCAATTTATGGCTTGTTTTACGCGTAATTAAACATTTCTTCTTTCGCACTTATTTCTGACGTTTTCTTGAAATAAATTATCATTCTCAAACTATCCCTAGGAGAATTGAAGTCGGGCATGCCATGTTTCAGATTTGGTCTTATGGTTGGCCTAATGGGGGCCCGATTATGACCAGAATAGGATCACGCGAAATATTTTTAAAAACTTTGAAAAATGGCGGCCTTGTAAGGGCCAAGGGTGACCTTGTCAGGGCCAAGGATAGCCTTGTAAGGGCTAAGGATGGCTTTTTTAAGGGATGGCCTTGTAAGGGCCAAGGATGGCCTTGTAAGGGCCAAGGACGGCCTTGGTAGGGACTCTGACTTTCAAATCGGGCTATGACAGGGGATTGATATGACCCAGGTTGGAAATTCCATATAATGGGATTTCCGACCTGGGCCTGATCTGGATCCCGAACTGGTTGCCACGTTCATAATTGAAACATGGGTCTCCATGGTAACCATGCCATAGCCACATCTTGGCCATACTTAATATAAAGTAAATCAGGGTCCGCCAGGGTAGTATGGTTTCCATATTAGGCCCAAAATTTAAGCCAATTTCAATTTTTTTTGTAAAAAACGAGTAAAAAAAAGGGTAAGAAACAAGCTCTTTTACTTTAGTTAAGTTAAATTTTATGCAAATATTCGTCTTATTTGTTTCTTGATGAACGTCAAAGTTAATTTAGAGATTATATTATTCGACGAAATATTCTATAGAAACATACTACGTGAGGGGATCTCCTTGCATTCGCAGATTCCATAATGAACTGTCAAAGATATACGGTTACATTAACAACAGATGAAAATAGGGGAATGCAACGTATGTTACGAGGAAAGGTTCACTTTCGAACAATTCTCATCTTCTTCCCAAACCTGCACACCCTTCTTCGAACAATAGGCATTCCGAGTTCTGCACAACAATTAGCGAAGAATTCTCAGATTGTCTTGAAGAATGCTAATACTACCAGCCATTTTTCAGATAACAAATTCAACTACTTGGTTACAACTTGTAGTCATATTTCGTTTTTGCTTAATTAAAATACATTTTCGAAAACAAATAAAAAGAATCACAAAATGAAAATACTTAATAAGGATTTAGATTATTTACATGGAAAAGCAAGAAAAACATTTTATTTTATAACTTTTTTTCGGGAAAAAAGTGGCATCGAAGGATTTAGTGAAAGTGAATTATTGACTAGGGTGTGGAAGGTTTAATTTTTTCGAACTTGGCAAAATGCCACGCGACTTCCAGTTAATTCAAGTTTATTGCAATGGTCTCCTAAATAACAAAGCGCGTTGCCATTTTTACAATTAGAGTTGCCAGTAAATGAGTGACAAAGTCACGAAATTAAGTTGTATTGCTAACTACAATGAAAAACAAAAACAGAAAAAAAGAAAAAAAAGTACGAAAAATGTACGAAACTAATTTATGGATGTGGAAAAGTGCTTATGATATTAAAACAATCTTTCAATTTCAATTTTTTTGCACGTTGATTGAAATTGCAAAAAATGATAATCTGGATGCATAAATCTGCCTGTTTGTCAGTATATATTTATGTCTTCATATAAGAGCGCTGTAGATGTAATGAAGATCATAATCAGTTGTAATTAAGCATATGATAATCGCGTTTGGTCGTGTGATAAATGTACTGATAAATACGTGGCTTCGTTATTCGGAGCAAAAATTGTCCAAAAAAAGTGATTACGAAATGAGATGTACACAATTTCAATCACTTGCGCAAAATTTATTATGTTTGAAAGAAGTCTATTAAAATACTGTGAGTCAAATTATACGCATGATCCAATAATCAGTGAAATAAAATACGCTCAAATTATAGCTTGAACAGGGTTTTACAAATTTAAACGCTAAAGTATCTGTAATTAATAAAAGAATCAAATAGAATGTTATTAATTTTATAATCAAAAATCGTTATGTACATAATTTTTATTGAGCAATAAAGTGCGTATTTACGTGGAAATGAAAATTTTTCCTTCATTAGCTAAATTGAGGAAATGAAATAAAAAATGAAATAATGATTTCTAGTGATACAAGTTATTGAAAAATGTCAGAATTTACAACTATATTTACACGAATTTTCTTCGGATCTTCTAATACGAGAAATGGTCATTTTAGAGTGTAAGATGAGTTGATATTACATAGAGGGAAAGATAAGAAAATTAGCTATACTTATATCATATGTAGCTATAATTATTTATTGATAAATCTATACAGATTTATTTTATAATAAAAAAATTGTTTCTCAATTAATTATAAATATTATTTTTAAATTTATTTTTAATGTTATAACCAGTTAAATTTTATTGTATTATTCTTTATTTGTTTTAATGCAATTTTTGTTTATTTAATTTAAATTATATTTAATTTGAATAAATAATAAATTCAGTTTAATAAATAAGTTAAATAAATAATAATTATAATTTTTAATAATCAAAAAATAGTTAAAAATTATAAATTTGATTAATTTGATAATGTATTACTGATTGGACTCCCGCTTTTATTTTCAATGTGATCAAACTAATGGCCGCTAGGTGGCGTGGCGTTTCTCGAAAGTGGTACTAATGTTTGCGAGTAATATATAAGGACTAAGAACCATTTACTTATTCTATGCACTTATTCATGTGAGTATTTGCGATTATATATGTGTTAAATATGTTTGTATAATTAATTACTTATAAACAATGAATAATTAAATATTACAATAATTAAAGTTTCACTAATAAATTTAAAATTAAAAAAATCATCTTGTGTTGTTGTTGTTGTCATCTTAAAAAATGTTTAAAGTTATAGATTAAGAACTTGATAAAATGATTATGTTAAAACCAACACTGTAAAAATGGGTTTTGATTTATTTTCTTAAATTCAGTAAAATATTCTTACATTCAGTATCAAATGTTCTTAAATTAAGTGTAAATTGTCTTAATTAAGAACATTTTACACTGAATTTCAGAATATTTTATACTGAATTTAAGAAAATGGGACAATCATTTTTTACAGTAAAACTAGTTAAGTGCAATACTATACGGCATTTACCCAAATTTACAATTATATTCTCAGTTAATAGGAAAAGTATAACATATTTAGCAAAACATTTCCCTCAATGTAGTAACATAAGTTACGGAAAACTGTCGGAATCTACATTTACACAAACTTCAAAACTTCTTTTAACCTTAGAACTGGTCATTGCTGAGATGATATTAGAATCAATTCCTATCAAGATGTCTTCTAGTTATTCATAAAATGTGCAAATAATACAATAGAGAACAAGGTGAGTAACCGATGTAAATCGTTAACAGAAACGTAACAAAATTTCGTAAGGTGTGTCGCGCGATAGCGAAGTTGGAAGTCCGTCAAGAAGCAGTCGCGTCATTTGAGATTCTCGGTAGCGGCGTCGAGTGGCAATCTGATCCCGGGACAACGGTTCGGAAGCATTGGTCGACAGTAAAATATCAGCAGGTACCACTCACCATACCTATCTACGATAGTATCACAAGGGGCAGGTAAGTGCACGGCTCTCTCGGTATCAATACGAGGACCTTAGGATACTGTTAACCGCGATGAATGATAACCGTATCGCGATATGCGCGCCGATACAATGGGAAGTGAAAGAGAGAATGTATTGCTCAGGAAATCTGCTTGCTCTGTGCTCAAGTAGAATTCATATTGGATCGATAATTCATCGTAAACTAGGCTCTGACTCATGTGAAGTTCGACACAAAACAGCGAGTGCTTTTGAAGTCTCCTTTTTTTTAACCCTTTTGTTTCCATACTTTTTCCAACGAATATTCGTGTCAGTTTGATTACAGTTACAAATTATTCCTTCTTGTTTGAGAAAATGTGCATTCTTTTTGAGTCGAATCAAAATCTTTATCGCATCGTTTCTGTTATTTGATACAAATTTTGTAATGAACTTAACTGTTTGCCTGCGCCAGACACCGTTGCCCATTTATTATGACGGAATGCTGAAACCTCGTTGGTAGTAAAGCAGTAATGATGCGGTATTATATTTTATTTGTGACTTTGTAGTTAATCAAAGTTCCGTTTACAGAAATTGTTTTATTGTTTTGTAATAGTATTGGGTAGCGTATATTAATGATGACTTTGTTGCAAAAGATGATAAGTTTTTGATCACGATATTGAGGTCAGTTGTGATTAAGTATAATGGTGACATTTTTATTTTTTAGTTTCGTACACTTACCTTATTTCATTATGTTATTTAGTTGAATTTTGTATAAAAATCAAATCAAGAAATAATAAAAAAAATAATCAATTAAAAAAACATGCAACATGCAAATTAATTATTTTTTTTAAAAAGACAAATTTTTATTATTTATTTATTACTCACTAAGCTTTATTATTTATTTAATATGTTATTTTATTAATTAATATTTTCTTAATAAGATATTTTGTTATTCTGGTTTTATTTCTTTCAAGAATGCAGTCATAACCTACCCCAACAAAATCTATTTTAATTAGTTAATTTAAACTACGATTATTTTTTAAAAAACATTTTATAATTAATTCGATAAAAAAGATTGTATGAACAAAATTGTCGTATAATTTCTAGATTGTTAATAACTGTAAATCGAATATGTATTAATGCATTCAAAGATGACGGAAATAATAACTACTTGTGATAATGATCAATCATCAGTATTCAATTTCGTTCAATGAAGATACGTAACGATTTATGAATAATAAAAAATCAATATATTAAATGTCAAAGTTTTAGTTTGAAATGATCGAACTGTAATTAATTTAAACATTAATCTTGTATTACATAATCGACCTATAATTAATTCAAGTGTTAATAAATTTATAGTGTCAGATTAATGTCAAATCAATAATAATCCAATAATAAACCAATATTGACAATCAAGTATATACGATAATCGATATAACTATTAACGTAATACCATCAAACAACTCAATTTTGCGATCTTATAATGATTCAACAATTTTTCCTTTATTTTTAATCTAGAAAAACGAAAAAAAAATTTTAACATATTTTTAATATATATTTAATATATTCATTATGTATTATTGATATATTTTTTAAATATATTCTTTATATATTCATAATACATTCATAATATATTTCTAATATATTAAAAAAAATGTTGAGAATGAATTCAAAATATATTAAGAATATATAAGCAGTATAGTTTTAATATATTCATGATATATTCATAACATATTTTCATTATATTCATAATATATTTTTAATATATTTAAAAAATGCTCCAAATGTACTTTTTTGGCAATTTTAAAAATATATTTTAAATATATCAAAAATATATTTTAAATATATTTTACACTTTCTTAGAGCATTATTTATTTCTTTGCCTGTAACTATTTAAAAATAGCATTTAATAAAATATTGGTACGCAAGATATGTTATTTAAAATTGAATTATAAAATAAAAATACTGCTACAATATTATTATAAATATATATCAAAGATGTTATTACCGCAATTTTCATCGCGACGAGATGACAATAAAATATATCGAACGTTATATTACAGCGTGGTATTGATCTCGTTACTTTTAGATTGAACTTCTCTCGCGGATAAGTAAGCCTTGCACATATTCATACAGTCGTCGCGCATAAAGTGAATTTCATCTTGCAGACAGTCATAAAGTATTTCGAGAATGTCAATACTTGTTCGCTACTTCTGGTTAGTGAACAAATCTAACGTCGCTTAATTTATTTAATGAAACATCCAGTTTGGACCAATTTGGCAGAAAACTTGAGTAATTATCGTAAAATCGATTCATTTATTTTCAACCTTCGACATCATCTAGTAATGAACATACAATATTTGTAATATTTTTAATATTTCAGCTGAATCATTTTTACATACCAAATAACCGTAAGAGAATAAAATGAGTAGCATGAATTCGATCAAGTTACTGAAATAACATTCGCATCAATTTTCCAAGCGCTTGAAACGCTTCCGCATCTGAATGTAATTTTGAAATTAAATCCTAAAAATATTACAGAAAAGTCACTGAATTAGAATACTCTGATAATTGTAAATAATGATGAAATTACGGTTCAATTTCGAAGTGAATTTATTTGCACTCGCATTGCTAAGTATTGTATTTAATATGTAAACAAGTAATTAATTCAGACTTATCATCTAATAAAACTTTTACTATTGAATGTGTTATCGAGTATGAGATGATGTATCAGTGATTCTTTTTTTGCAGTTATTTTGCTGGCATAGCTTCGCAACTTTCCCACCAAGTTATCGCTGAATCCTGCCGTTTGTACAGTTATTATTTTTCAAATTAACTAAAATTACGTCCAACTTTTTTCTTAAGATAATCTTAATAACAAACATTGCATTATTCTTGTATTTCTAATTTTGCGTCATTTAAATGTTGTTAATACAAACATAATGCCAATATTATCAGATTTGATGTAGTGTCATTAATTTTGCTTATGTAATCTTATAACGTATTCAGAACACCAAGAAGATATCAAATTTCGATAACGATTCGATATGATCGCGTATCGAACTCAGTTTTATAACGGTCAATATCACGATTCACACATCTTTTTTTCTCTTTTTTTAATTTGCAATACAATTTGTTAGAATGTCTAATTTCATTGTCTTAAAATTAATTGATTACATTTTTTTTATTGCAGCACTTTATAACAAAACTATAACAAACCTTCATTGATGAAGTTTATTACGTGTATGTTACATCTAAAATTGGACGTATTGCAACATAATTGAACAATGCGAGACTTGCATAAATGAAAGATCGCATTATATAATAATGATTTCTCAAGTTTAACGACCCATAGTTACTAGACGCCTTTCTACTTTGCTTGCTTTCAGGTTCATTGTCACACGTGCAAGACAATCTCTATTTATATACACCTTGTAACAGATTGATTATTCAACCGATGAATGCCGCATTAATGGTCAATGTATAATCGATATTGAAACTCTGTATGATCGCACAAATTAACCATTTAACAATTGTCGATAAATTGTGTGCGTTTGACAACATTGAAATACATTTTTGCAATTTGTCCAAAAAAAAAAAAAAATGTGTACCCAAGTTTTCTTATATGTCAACGGTGCAATCAGCGTGATTAATTTGTTGAATGTGATACGGATTTAGCCTGTTGAGTGTATATTTAACTTGTGCAATGATCTTATCGAAAACGGGTTTTCTTTCCACGTTCGATAATGATTATTAAAATTCAAAAATACGATTTGGACGTTTAAACCGGCTTCGATAACGGCGAACCATTTCGCGAATCAAAATCATTAATTGTCGTGATTTACCAAGGTAATGTCGAGGTTGAGCTTTAATTTGACTTCATTTTTCAAATACTTTCAACTATTCATACACTGTTAAAAATGAAAAGTAATATCAAGTTAAATCGAGTTAAGTCAACTCGACTATCAGTTGAATTGAACGGATTTTAGTTAATTTAACTAATATATGATTTATTCAACTTAAAATAAAGTTGATTTTAAAAAATTTTGTTAACAGTGTAACAAAAAAGACAAAAATGAATGTTGCAATTCATTTTGAAAGTTCTTAACTGACATTTTGAGATTGCACTTATAGCAAAAAATATGTCAAAAATGAGTGATTTAATAGTTGAATGATCTTCAAACATAAGTGCAAAATGAGTGTGTGTTCCAATTATTCTTTTATTCATTCAACATAAGATTATCTAACAAATGCTTTATTCAGTACATTTTCTCATTTTCTCACATTTCTGAATGTCAACGCAAGTTACTTATTCTCTAAATCTTAATCAGTTTCACACTATGACTGGCGCTGAACTTTCAAGGTCAAACATTAACTAAAGTACCGGTGTTTAATGATCAGATTTTTTGGTTCCGAGGGAAAAAGTATGCACAGCATACTGGAGCATTATTTACATATGTAATGTGTGCCGCAGAAATTGCAGATACTGTAAATTCAATGATATAGCCCAGTTAAATGACACGAGGACACGTACCGCCAAAAGAAAACGATAACGACCGAGAGTGCGCTTAGGAATCTGCGCCTCTCTCTGACGAACGCAAACTAAGGAAAGGGTAAGCTCTCGTCATGCTTGGCTAAATGAGAATCATGTTTTGCACACGCGGACACTTGCTTTTTAGCGAGGCTCATCTAAATATAGCTCTATCGTCAATTTTCAAGCTGAACTTAACTTACATTAACGTAAGTGCAGAATTAAGTTTCCCCGTTCACTTTTTGGTTTCTTCACCTCTGCTGGGGTTGGCGTTGGTATTTCAACGATTTCCAGTCAATTAAATTTCCGTCCCACTTCTCGCACTGTTTTCAGTACGTAAATTACAGAAATTTCTGAAATAATTGACGCGAAAAAAGGTCGAGTGTACACTGAGGCAAATGTCTTGCTAAATATGCTATACTTTTCGCGTTAACGGAGGAATATGCTTGTAGATTTTGAATTAAATGCTATATACAGTGTTGCAAATTTAGTTATTGAGAGGATGATTTATTTAGCTATTTTGTATTGGGAAAATGGTTATTACAGTATTGCACTTGAAATATTTCTGTTGTTAAATAATTGAACTTCTTCATTTGTTATTTATTTTAAGACGGCAAGAATGAACACAAGATTTCTTTTTTTAATTTTCATATTATTAGTGAAACCATAATATTTATATTTATATTTAATCCATAATATTTATTGCACTAGTAAACCATAATATTTATATTTATATTTAATCCATAATATTTATTTATATTTAATATTTTATTTATATTTTTGTTTTAAAATGATTGAGTTACTTTTTTATTTATTATTTTAATAGTGTCACAAGAAGGTGCCTTTATTTAATCTATCTATTTACTTTTTTTTATTAAGACCACACTAACACAAGAATATTTGTATTTTTACATTATTATTGATAATTTCAATATTGTTATACTTGATTATTTATTAATTATAACTAATTGATTATACTTACATAGAACGCAAATATATAATCGCAAACACTCACATAAGCGCAAACAATAAGTAAGTGGTACTCGGTCCTTATATACTACTCGCGAACATTTTTAACCACTTTCGAGAAAGCGCCACGCCACCTAGCGGCCATTAGTTTGATCACATTCAAAATAAAAGCGGGAGTTAAATCAGTATTACATTATCAAATTAATAAAATCTATGATTTTTAAATATTTGTTATTTATTAAAAAACAAAATTATTTATTTAACTGGCCTTAAGAGGATGTCACAGTTCTGCTGCCACGGAGTTAGTGTCTTTTGAAATAAAAATTTGATTATATATTATTTTAATAAATACAAACTACCCACCAATTCTTTGTAAATGGGAGATTATTTTCATATAAAAACATTTAATTAAAATTAACACGTTTAAGCAAAATATTGCAATTCGTTTTTTTCTCACTTCGAAAACGGCTTGTAATTTTACTCGTTTAAATTTAATCTAAATTAAATATTTCTTTGACAAAGTTGTGTAAAAAAAGTGAGAAAATTGACGAGTTACTTTGAAATAAATTAAATGTGCTCCAAGTAATTTTAATTTAGAAATGTGCAATGTCGGTAATGTCGGTATTTGACATCCTGTTAATATTAATTTAATAAAATGTAACTGGTTATAATATTAAAAAAAATTGTTTTCAATATAATTAATTTAAAAAAATTATTATAAAAGTAAATGTGATATATTGTTTACATTGTTATATTTTATTTTATAAAAATTAAACTGTAAATTTAATTAAACATCACTAAAAATGAACACTGATATTACAAAATCTAATATATTTTATATTTAAAAAGCTCTAAAATATTACAAACTTATCTCTAAATAATTACAGCTATATATAATATAAATACAGCTAATTTAGTAAGTACCTTTTCCTCGGTGCACAAAAATGTTGATTCATGTATACGTACACTGAGTCACCTGAGCTTATACTTTGCATCTCTACATTGGCTTTTTAAAATGCTGTAAATGATGTAAAATCATCAAATTACAACGACGAAAAAAGACGTGACATTGCAAATAAGAAGAACAAATTCTTGAGCAAGAGTCTTTTTGACTGAAAGTTAATTATACTGATAAGTTTGAAATTAAAGTTTATCAATAAATACTGTTAAGACAATTTTTACTTTCAATCGCAAAATGAATGATCGAATGTGTCATCGTGAATTGGGAAAAAGGAGCAAAAGTGACCAAAACAGCGTGTTACCTCTAGTTTTGTGCAAGAAACGAGATCCTATCGAGATGCACTTGACGTTATAGCACGCAAAGCACGGCGCAGTATAATTGCACTATCATCCATTAATCATATTATTTATGCTATGTGTTCTATATATAATACGTAATTATACCGTCTAGCTAAGAAACCCGTTAAGACTAGAACTTGTCCTCGTCCTGTTCTTTTCACATTAAACATACAAATCGTACAAACTTATATTAAAAATTTTAAATATAAAATTGTAATTCCATTTGTGTATTCCAAATTGCCAAAATGGAACTATTTTGCAAAATTTCATTCACATTTAAAATTGTTTTTTTCTTCAGTAACAAAGGAATATCGTAAATACGCAAAAATAAAAGAAATAGCTGGATTTCATTTTTGTGATATAGAACCTAACAAAGTCTTAAATTACACTACATTTTGTTCTACAATTTCATGCGCATTAAATTCACTTCTTTCTGCTATTGCGACTGTTGAATCCATTTAATATTATCCTGCATTTTGCCGTCGACAAAAGACTTTAAATCTACGTTTTCTTTTACCCTCAAAAAGTTTGTCTGCATGTTGGATAATAAGCTTTAACTCGCATTTCCCAAAAGACCGCCGGCTCCTTTCCTCTATTTCTGCCGGAAATCTATATTTGAGTTTACTGCGATATGTATCTAAGTAAGGGGATAAAACTTGAATACCCAAAGTTTGTAAATAAAATAGAAATGAATCTTAAAATAAACTGTAATTTCTAAAGTATTGTAATTTGCATATTTGATATTATCAAAAAATCAAATACAATCATTGTTTCTACGTAATTTTAAATAATCCAGAAATACTGATTAAGTTCATTAAGAAAAAAAAAATAAAAAAGCTGGAAACATTTACGAGTGGATTTAATGAGTAAAATATATGCACTTACAGCAAACCTTTAAGTCTCATTTTCACAGAAATTGCGAGTAATTTCATTTCATTTAAGATATTAGACTTTTAATTATTGCGTAATCTACACATAGGGATCGCGTGAATTCGCTGCCCTAATGCATGTAATTATAAATGATTTCTGCCTTTTTTACTTTTCAACGTTTTCCACATCAAAAAATGCCTAGTAGCAATGATACACTCTATCAAACATAAATAATTACGTCTGTTCATTTTAATTAGTTGGAACAAAGATTATTAGTTTAAAAATGTAAAAAAATTAAGACTTAACATAAGGAATTGAATTGCATGAACAGAAAAACAAAAATAAATGAAATTCTTATCGAAATATTTGATGAAAATGTAATTACAGTAGAACCTCTGAAGAGTCTATATTTGTGTCTTTGTTTACACTGTGAAGAGTCGACTATTTCTCTCTTTTTTTAACCTATGTTTTGGTATGAAGAAAAAAAGATAACAATAGTGGACACTTTGCAGGTTAAAAAGGACAGAAAAAGTGGACTTCTCAAGGGTTCTATTGTATTTGAAAACCACCGAGCGAGTCATTTTGATTAATTCAAAGTATGTTAGCTCGATGTGTTTTCTCGTGTAAAAGCATTGTTCGTAGATTTATTTATAATGATTACGTCGCGACCACCGACTCCATCTCAGATTAGCAGGTGGACATTCGATCCACTGTGTTGATGATTCATATGAAAAGTTGCGCGCATATATGAATCCGGTTTTGTTTTGGTTTTGCAAGAGTTATCGTTCATCAATGTGCCAACAAGGTTTTCCGATTGTAATTGTACGTACTCAGATGACGCCAATTAAATACGTCGCACAACATTTTGTGGAATCGAATGTCGCGTACTCACATTGCACATGCACTTTTGCATAGCGCCAGTAATTAAATGTACAATTTAATCGCAATATTAGTGTGTGTGTGTGTGTGTGAGTATATTTATGACAGCATAGTCCATTATTTATATGACGAATAGAATAATGCAAAAAATGAAATTTTTTTCAAGTTTCATCTTTTTGTTTCGCAATAATTACTTTGATTGAGTTGACTCTGATTTTATGAAAACAAATAACTTTTTGATGAGACGAAATTTAACGACAAGAATTATTAAAAAAAATATTTGTTGTTCAGAAAGATGAAATAAAGCACTGTCCAAAATTTCAAAAAAGTCATCTCATTGGTTTTTAAGCAAAAAATTGTTAAAAATCTGAACAAAATACATCGAGTCTTATGAGAATTTTGTAATTTTGACGATTTAAAATATGATCCCACGTTCGGAATTACTTGAAATTTTAATATGTTTAAATAAAATTCATAGAGAATCAGTGTGCAAAATTTCAAAGGAATTATCTCAGTGGATCTAATTTAACTAAATTTTATTCAAAGCATCGCAATGAAAATTCCAACAAAAAAGCAATGTTTCATTTGCAGTTACTCAAAAATAAGTTAAATGATTTTCGGAAGTTATTTGTTTGGAAATAAAATTTAATTATCAAATTAATTATCAATGGAGATGATTTATTAATATCATGTAAATTTGAAAAACAAACTACGCATAAAGCTGATGGTAAATTGCGTTTCAAATATGAGAAATGATGGAAATTAGAATAATCTTAATTAAGACCTTTAGCATAGAGAATATTATAATCATCTCACTTGAGAGTGAATCAATATTTATTTCTTATGATACTGTAAATTAGTTGTTTATTAACCGAAGAAAAATGATTAGGAAGTGATGTTGCTTTGCGATAGTTTAAATGAATCACTGAGAACGCTTGACTAATTTGCATAAAATCTAAATAAGTTAACCAAATCCCAGAAAGTATAGTAATTAATTTTGATTTATTAAAATACATTATTATGTAATCTACATTAATGTAATATTGAATACGCTATGGATACTTGTAAATCTTGAATTAATTGCTATATACAATATTGAAATTTATTTACAGAAACATTGACGTATTTTGCTATTTTATATTTGGGAAAATGCCATACAGTATTGCACTTGACTATTTTCGTTGTAAAAAGAGCTGAAGTACTTTTTTATTTGTTATTTTAACAGTTTTATAACAAGCAGCCCCTTTTTAATCTTAATATTCACCGTTTTTAAGATAAGATTTTTTTTTTATTTTCACATTATTAGTGAAA
>JABFPJ010003137.1:0-16997 GCA_022817425.1 Gryon sp. ZL-2020 | reverse complement strand
ATAAATAAAATCATTATTCATTTTGTTTCCTTTTTCTGCATAATAAGTAAATTCATGTGTTATTTCTTATTGTTTGCAGCTGTCAATGAAGTTAACTGAGATAGCTCAACAATAAGAATTTTTTTTTTAAGAAAGCCTACAGTAAATAAATAATAAAGTTAAAATTGATTTAAACTATTGGTTACTTCTAAATTTGCTTTCATTTGATAAATAATTTAATTTAGAAATTAGACATCGAATTGCGAACGTTACAGTTCATATTAATGTTTTTTATTTGTCTTCAAAGTTTCTCCTCTGATTTATATTTCGAACTTTTGAGCATATCCTTTGTAAGAATGTTAAGAGTAGATATGGACAAAAATAATAATAACTTAGTTATAAAAAATATGTTAAGTGGTATATTTTTTATACATCTTATAAATTAGTAAACGTTTCTTGTTTAATAATTTTTTATCAGATAAGATTAAAATGTTTAAGTCAAAGTAATGTTTAATTAACTAACTTAAATAAACACGCTGGGTCTGTCAGACCTTGTCTCTTTTTTCGAATGTTATTTCTGTAGTCTAAATCCGTTAACATAAAATATAGGTTATTATAAAAAGTCCATCAATGAATGCGAATTTTGTGTACAGTCACATTGCAAAGTCGAAAAATGTTAAAGTCAATTTTATAATATTATTTTTTTTCTTAAAGTAAATGTTTTTCCTTTGAAAAAATATTATATAAAAATCACATTTTTCGAAAAATTATAAACTTTCCTATAAAACATTAAATTGTTAGATCGTATTGATAAAAAATTAACAAATAACTTTAAATGTATTACAAATATGAAAATTAAATGTTGATTTAATGAGATGAGATTTGAATCCATCAATTTGATTTTCTACACACATTTTTCTTAGTTAACTGTGTACTTTGCATGATATAAAACATGTACAGGGTATGTCAGAACCCAAAAATGCATTTTCCGTCAATTTTTGGGAAATGAACTTTAAAAATTAAGTAATAATACTATCCATCTTTAGCGATATATATCCTTTAATCTGATTGGACTTCTGCACGCTAAATAAAAGTCTAATAGAAATGATTATAACTTCTAATACAAATTACTATACCATTTATGAATTTGAGAACAATTCAAAATCTATGTAGAAAATTATTATATTTTAATATACAAAAGTAGCATATGGTATAGTAAAAAATGTTACAAAATAGATCTATTTTTATCACGTGATTTAATCAAAATTATATTGTAGGATAAAAATGTTTACTATACCATATTACATTTTTTATATTATTATTTTATATTTTTTACATTGATGTTAAGTTGTGCTCAGATTCAGAAATGATATAGTAATTTGTAGAAGTTACAATAATTTGTATTAGACTTTCATTTGGCGTGTGTCTGGAAAGGGTTTCCAAAGTAAAGATCAGGTCGGTATCCGCGGAACAAAATGAGAGCGATTTATAAAAGCCGTGGCTGTTCTTCTCGATAATTGGTGATTCTTGCATCTCTGTTGTTCGTCAAAGTTCGATGTGAGTGTCTCGCTCGTAAGTAGTGGGACATGAGGGACGAGAGGGAGTAAGAGATGAAGACTGCGGCGAAAACGGACATCGTGAGTTGCTCGTGAGAGTCGCTCTGGTACTTCCGAAGACGCCGCATCTTGGGGACTCACACGGCTGACCACGTTTTACTGAGCTCAGGTACGGGCCGCGCGGCGCCTTTTTATCCGACCCAACGACGACAATTTTACTACTACTATTGGCTCCAATTAATGTTCACACTTGACCCTTGACCCTTCCCCTTCCTTCCCCTCATTTCTCCCCGTCGAAGGTGTCACAATCAACAAACAACCTCGGTACAAATATTGACACGTGCCATGTCTGTCAAAATCGTCACCTTGTCATCCCAAAGTTACATTCAAAAGAATCCTTGTATATAATTGCATCTCACCAATTCATAGAGATCCAATCACAAATGAAAACGCTCGTCTTACGTTCTGGCGTAACTTTAAACAATGTTTTATTTTAAGACACGAAGAAAATTTCATTTTGAAACGCTCTTTTTCCAATCGGACCTGCAATCAGTTTAAAGTATAGTCAAAATTCAATATAAAGTTGTTTAAACATTCGAATATCTTAAGACATTTTGATTAACACAATTTTGATTGACTTTTTCGTTGATTTATAGTTGAATTAATCTTGCAAATTTAAGTGAATGACTTTGTCTTAGTTTGAAGGCTTTGTTGGACAAAGATTATTGAAAGCTGGGTCTATCTTCTACGATTACATTTTGTAATCGATATCGTCAATTTCAAACAATGTCCGGCAGCTAAATTTGGCGGTCTCTGGCCCCTGTTGCAACAGCGTTCGTTAACTCGTTGCGCAACGTTATACTATTGGCGTGGCGGCAAACGCGCAATCAGTTTTGCCGTATTATTCGTCTTTATTGCCTTTCCCAATGCATTCAACTTGCAAATACAAAACATCATTTGTTTTGTAGCTTACAGTTGATTCAACCAAATTTATGACTGGCTTTTCATTCAATCACAATTCATTTTCTATTTTGGAGAAACAAATTTGACTATTTTGTTGAAAAGTTTGAGTTATTTGGAGTTTTTTGTATGAAGATGAAAAAAAGAGAAAAGAAAGAAAGGGAATGTTGAAAGGGAAAAAAAGCAGTTTTGGGATTTGAACTTTTAATTCGACGATGGCAAATTTTGTATATTTGGCTGGGAGCTATGAGTCAGTAACTAAAAGTGTTGGCATAGCTCAAATAACTTTGGTCGCTGTTTTTAAGGGTCTGGCGTGACACTGAACTATTCTTCTTCTTCTTCCTGATTTCCGGGACACGTTAAAATAAAACTAGTTTTGTGTGTATTGATAAACTAAAAAGTCCTTTTGTTCTAAATATTCAAATGTTTATTTGAATAAATTAAATTAAATATTCAAATGTTTATTTGAATATTTCATTATTTTTTTATTCCCTTTTATTATTAATCAGTCATTTGACTTCAGAAGACTTTTTTATTTTCTTTTTAATTTCAAAAGCATCCTTCTAATAATAACAAAAGTAATATTAAATATGATATAAGAATATTATTTTTTACAAAAAAATTATGTTTTTGAAATTAAAACACTAGACCCTTAATTTTAACTTAACACTTTCGATTTAAGGTAGGAACTATAATGAAACGACTTTTCTTAAGTTTTCTTTTAAAAATATATTTTTTAATTCAAGTATTTTTAATTGGATTCCGAAAATTTCAGCCTTTTCTATCGTTTAATACTTTCAGTGCATTTCAAATGCACTGAAATCAATGCTTTTTTATTAATATATTAATTGCTGTTCTTAGGATTTGGATAAAAAAACTAACATGTCATTATGTAAAACATACAGTTTTGAATGATATATTCAAATAATTATTCTACATTCTAGTTTTTGCAATAAATGCAGTTGAAATGTTAAACCCATGATATTTTGACTAGAAATGATAAAAAAGGATGCACATATATTTTTAAAATTTTAGTTAAATTAATAAAAATATATACAAAAATGTAGATTTTAGCTAAGTTGTGTTTTACAGTTTGTAGTACATTTTACTTAACAAACAAATAAAAATAATGAGTAATTAACTAAAATAATAAAAGTGTCAAAAGAAGCACTGTAAAATTAAATTAAATTATTAAAAATTTATAAAATGATTTGATTATTTTTTAAATTGATTTTTTGAATTGAATAAATATTTTAAACAAACTAAAATATTAAAAAATATCGGAACCCCATATATGCTACGCTAATTCACGATAGATCTACCTTAATTAATAAAATTAAAAAAAAATATTTTACAAGGACAAAATTATCAAAACACTTACCTAAGTTAATTAAAAGTCGACGTTCTGAAAAAAATGTGAAATATTTGTTTGAAGTAAATGTTATTACTTTTTGTTTGTCGAGCGGGGTATTACAATCAGTTTTTGTTAGTGTTCTCCACTTGACATGATTTAGCGTGGATTTTCTCTTGCTCTCTGCACCAATGTAACGTTCGCTAAGGCGGTGCAGTGGGCGGAAAAAAAAGAGTCCAGAACGGAGTAATTTTTCGCTTGGTTTCTTTTTTCTTCCGACAAAAGCTTTCGTGAAAAATGTTTTATTTTATCTGAGGAATTTCCTCTTCTGACGTTGGAGGAGTTTCTTTAACAAACGGTCGGATTGAGCGACTGTAAACAAATGTTTCTTTTGCGGGGGTTAGGTGTGTGTTTCGGATGCTTTCATCAAAATAAATAGAGCGTCTTATGAGCTTTTACGATGAAGCGCAATTATAAGTTATTGTGTTATACAGTTTTATTCGTGCATTTTAGTGTAATTTACTGAAGACTTTATGATAATTTCAGAGTAACAAAATGGAAATACATTTGCTATGTTTTTATTATAATAAAAACATAGCAACTGTATTGTAGCATTGATAAAAAGGAACTGTTTATTAATAAAATTAAAATGTATATAATATATCCTATTATAAAATTGAAATTAATATAATAATATAAATGTTACATTTTTGTATATACTTAATCTACAAGTAATAATTATATTATATATATTTGACTTTCTTAATAAACGAAATGAAATATATTGCTAATGTATAAAATAATGATATCAATCAATAACATTCATATCCTATACATTTATTTACATTATTTAAAACTATTATTAACTTATTTATTTATAACGTGATATTAAGAAATAATTATTCTTAACTATTATAAACAAACTGAAAGAAGTATTATTAAGTATTATTGTTATCGATTGAAAGTTTTAATGACAATAAAAAACGAATTATTTTTTTACTTATGCAATAATCATTTGTTATAAAAAAATAATTTTTTTTTCCGTAATATTCGAACGTACTAAAGCAAAATCAATTCTTATATTTATTTATACGTATTGTGCACATTAAAGAAGTCGTTGTTGGCATGTAACCAAGCGTTTACATATGTAACATTATTGTTGAGATGTGTGCTTATTATAATATATTATTCATAATTGTAACAAGAGAATTATACAATATAACACACAGTTATATTAATTTCCTTATTCGAAGTTGAAAAATTTCCGTTATTGTCTGAAAATACATTCATTTTTATTCAATAAATGTTCCATGCAAAGATAATGATTTTTATGCTAAAAAATACAATTTTTTCTTTTTTTATTTTTCTTTATTTGATAATGCAATTTTCATAACGAAAGTAATCTCTTTCAATATTTAAATTTGAATCTATATGCAGGAGGATTGCAATTCAAATTCGATTAATCCAACGGCAGACATTTGGACATTTTTAATGGTCGAGGCAGATAATCTCCATAATTATGATGTAGACTTACAATATGAAAAGCTAATCTCATTTTATGAGTAAAAAAAAAAAAATGAAATCACGTGCAGCGAAGCGCTAGATTATTCATTTGAATCTCGCATTTCCGACAAACAATTTGATAAATGGGAATCATAGTTTCAAGTATATTTCTTGATTTATTTATACAATTCGTAATACACTTCGGCCGTGGATTTTGACGCTCCGATAACTGTATTATGCAGCGCTGAAAATGGCTTTTGCAAATTTGAACAATTTTATGTTATATAAGTATTCGCATTCAACACGAATCGTGGAAAAAAAGGCAAACCAAAAATTCATTCGAAAATAACTCAACGAAAGAAACTGTTTTCTTGTCTTCAAAATCTGTTTTTCCTACTTGTTTTATACATCAAGCTTTCCTTGGCTCTCAGTCAGAAACTTTTTTTATTTTAACACATCGAAATGAATTTCCTATTTGTATGATAGACACATTTGTTACTTTTTTCCCTCTCGCAAGCAACTTTGGCAGATTATTCGATTAAGAATGATGCCAAAGTGGATGCGCCAACTGACTCGACAAACAAAACAATTTTTTCTTTCGCTTTTTGTGTGTTATTATATCAAAAAACTTTAATTACAATTGTTATCAATATTTCAAAATAAAAAAAAATCATCCCACACGGATTTAAATAAAAATAATATTTTATTTTCTAAATATATGTCATATTTCCGCAATTAATATATAAATTATATATTTTGTAATACTTTATATATAATTTTTATATTGTTTTCTATTTTTTATACAAAATTCAAAATATATATTTTATGTAGATTCGAAATATATAAAAAATATAAAAATAATATACATACAAAATATATATAATTTATGTATAAATTGCGGCAATATGGTATATATTTAGAATATAAAATTATATTTTATATCTTCGTGAGGGAAATGTATTAAAATCATTTTGAGTCCGTAAAAATAAATATCCAAATTTTGCTAAATGATTTGATTTTTTCAATTAAAAAAGAAAATTAAGCAAAAATGTTTTTGATTAAAGTTATTTTTTTGAATTTGAAAGTTGAAATGTGAATTTGGTGTTGGTGCGATATTCAAAATCACGGACGATAATGTGTTGAGTTTTTTGTGAGCGTGTATTAGTGCGAGTTCAATTCACGGGCACCAAATTAGATATGGTCTATTTTTGTGCGCCACCACAGTGCGCTCGCTCTAGTTTACTAGCTCCTTGACGACTACTAATTCTCGCTCTTTATGTCTCTTTCTTTCTGTCACTCTTTTTCTCGCGGTTTCAATTTTAAATACCGCCACGCTGATTTACTTCTTCAACATTCACCGATTTTCTTCTTTTTCATGGATGCACTGCTTACACGTGTCGAATCATTCAAACAAATAAATTGCAAATTGTGTCTTGGTTATTCACATATTTTAGACTTTGTACAATATTTGTAAATGTTTTACAAATGCGTTGATGTTTTAGATGATTTAGTTTTTTCATTTGTTATTATTTTATTTCATTTATTTAATTATTATTTTATTATTTATTATATTATTATTTTATCTTTATTAACTTTCATTAATGTTTTACATTATTACATATGTAATTTAATAATATTTTAAGATCAAGTATATCCATTTTTGATTACTTAAATATAATTATTTAACTTATTCATACGAAACTTACACATGAAACAGAAACAAGAATATTATTGGATAAACGTAATATTTGCTTCAGAAACAATTAATATGACATTTATCGTACTTATTATCATAAGTAAATGTTACATTATGCATATACATGTGCGGTTCTTGTTCAGTTACGAAGATCAATTTTCATGAAACTGTTTCTTTTCACGAATGCTTTCTTACTACTTTTTGACTTCTAAATTATAGTTGATTATAAGGTCTTATCCACACCTTTAAATCATGATCATTGCTCCATCTATCAAGTGTACTAAGGGAGCAAAATATCTATTTTAATTTTTCATTTATATATATAAAAAGTAATTGAGTAATTTCTTCTAATAATTTATATTAATTATTTAAATTATAGATGGTTTTAAAAATATTAACGATTAAACGTAAATCTTGATTAAGAATTAATTTATTACTGTTTGACATTTAATTCTGATCTGTTATAGTAATTTCTCACAGAAAAAATACATTTTTTAAATATATATAAAATATATGACATATATTTCACCAAAAACTTATGTATTTTATTTAAATATATTAAAAAATAACATTTCTTTTATAAAAAATATAAAATATCTTTTATAGCAGTTATATATATTTAAAAAATATATATTATTGTTAGTTATGAAACTAAGAAAAATAAACAAACTAATATATTTTAAATATAATTCGCAAAAATATATATTTTATTTGAATTATATTTTACAAATATATTTTTTCCGCACAGGATATATCTTTCAAACGAATGAATGAAATGACCTAAATAAACATCCGAAATATTTAATCAATTAAACCTAACTGAGTCTTAAATCGAATGCAAAACTAACAATAAAGGAAGCTTTAAATTTGTTTACATCGCAGACTTATATCTTCTGTTTCTATAACGAATAACATTCGTTAAATCTGAAAATAGAGCTTGTCGCAAACGTCATTGCCTTATCTACCTAACGTAAATGACAAGAGAATAACTGTACAATTACCTAAATGCCAGAATTATGCGACCAATTTGCCAAACCTTCATTTATAATCGCTTATGTTTGAAATATTAGTCAAACTGCAGCATTGATATTATATTGAAATCTAATTTTAACTGTTAACATAGTGTAATTATATCGCAATTTCTACATTATTTATCCACATCCTTTTTCAATCTTTTTTCTTTCTAAATACATGTATGTATGTGTGAGTCAATTTTGTTATTGCTGCTGATGCTGTTATTTTAGACCAAGCGTGGTGATTGCAATAAATTTTTATTTTATGACAACGAAGCTTATAATAATAAATGTGAAATAAGTGCTTATAGCATCAATGCCTTGTCTTATAAAACTACGTATTTACGATTTATTAGAATTCGCTGCTACTGAATGAGCATTTGCTTTACGAGATTATACATTTTCATGAACCATCCCTTTTTCATGCAATTTTCATTATCATTGATGGACGATTAATGGTTTTTTTGGTTGTTTAGTCGATTTGAAGGCAGTCAATTTATATATATTTGTAGAAAAAGAATAGAAATGATAAAATGATAAAATCTATATATTTAAAAATATATAACTTTTTGTCTCTAAAAGATATTAAAAACATATCTTTTGAAATATTTAAAAAGTATGCGTAAAAATATTTTTGCATATACAAGACAAATGTTCCAGTTTGTGTTAGCTTTTAAAAATTTAATTCTAGTAAAAGGTAAATATACAGAAAAAAATATCAAGATGAGTATTTTAGAAATCTGTGACCATTTTTTCATATAAAAATACATTTGTAATGAAATATATGTTTGTCTCATGACAATATTCCACATAAACTCAATAGTAAATATGTTATTTTTTAAGCTTCATTTTTTATGTTAATAAGGCATTAATTGGCAAACAAAGTTTTATAATAAGTTCAATTCATGTTTAATTAATATTGTATTATTTACAAAATGTTAAAAAAAGACAATGTAAAATAATAATAATCACGGCTGACAAAAAATCTTATGTATATAAGATCCAATTTGGTACATTGATAGGCTTCATTCATTTGTTAATTATTTCTTTAAAAGATTAGAAATTTCAATTCAAAGATCGTTTTCTTATAACTTCTTGTTCATTTGATCATTTTATACCATTTTTCAAATTATTTTGTCAATTTGTAATCTAACATTTAATATTTAAAGTCAATCTTACTCTTAAACTAATACAAACTGAGACATTAACCTTATTTTCAATATATTTTTACTTATATTTTCACAAATATATTCGAAACATTTATTTTAAGTATATATTCAACATATAACATTTTAAAATATGTGGACGTATCCCACATATATATTTTTACATATATTTCGAAATATATAGTTTTCCGTATGACTGAGTTTCTATTAATAAACCCATATTAACAAATAGTAGAATAATAATACAAATAAGAGCTGATTTTCAAATATCCAAATAGTAGAATTCAAGAAAAAATATTTTTTAATTTAATATTCCAAAAACTCTTCTCATTTGCATTACTAAAGCATTCAATTTCAATATTAACTAATCTTAAATAACATAACAAGTTGCTCCAACTTTTTTCCTTAAACAAATTTCCAATTTCCGTCATAAATTTGTAAGCTTGGGAAATGTTGGTTTGGTTCTAAATAAACGCTATTGTGAACTCTCATAGAAGAATGCTAAATATAATCATCCGCGATGAAGTCGAAATATCGAAAGACAAATTAAAATGTCGTTATTTTCAGATTGTATAGCTGTGAGTCGCAGCTTCTCAGGGAAGGATGTCGAGGCCGATTTTAAGCAGGCCGCGCACGCGCGTCTATGGTTGCAACTACGACAAAGGCGAGTCCTACTATAAGCCGATGGTGGACCACTTGGACCGGAAGTACAGCGGTCGTCCACTCTTCTCCGAGCCACGGACATCGTTTGCCGATGAAATAGCGGCGCGTCGTAGCGACATCGGTAACACCCTCAGACGTTTTCCAAAATGGTTTTGATAAGGATTGAACCGTCACTCCACCACTTGTACCTTTCTTCGTTCTTCACCCCTCACCTTTTGTTTCTTCTCCTTAATTTTTCAGATTTATTCATGATAAATTGAAAAAATAACATTAAAATGACATTAAAAAGTCATTCACTAAAAAGACAAGAACAAAGCAAGAAAAAATATATATTGCAAAAAGAAATGAAAAACTGATATTCTATCGTAAAATTAATTATTGGAAATTGAACAAATGTTTGATTAATCATGATTAAATCTTAGTTAAATTGAATTTTGATAAGCGACGTAGTCAAAGCGCAAAGTGCGCGTAGATTTGTATAAAACTGAAAAAAAAACAAAAAAGAAATAAGAAATTGGGATGTGAGAAATTGTGAGTTTGTAATGGAAAAAGTCGCGATTCTCACATACCGTGGTTTAAGCTTGGGACACCGACGTAACCGAGGGAAGTTTTCGTCAGTAACTTGTACATAATGCTCGTTTTGTTTATCACGTGTCCAATGTGTTTTAATCCGAAACCTATGATTGTCGTTCACTTTGTCACTGTACCTCTAATATTCTTTAATAAAGTTGTCAAACGTTGCTTTTCAATGAGTTGACTATTTCGTTGGAAAATCCGAAACAAAATCATGTTTTATAATGCAATATTATTTTATTTTCTATTTTTTTCTTTTGTCTTCAATTTGATTCATGAATGAAAGTACAATCGGAATTATCAGTTCTAAACTGCAGGTAATTATTTATTGATTTATGTGCAATTTAGTAACATTCTTTGGTGGCTGTAAGCGTGTTAACAAGAGCACTTATATCGATTAAAACATATGTACAATTTCATCTACTAATTGTACTCGAAGGAAAATCTTTCGTTATTATATATTATATTATATTACACTTTTAAAGCAAAATTTCTTTGTGAAAGTTTCTATCAAATTACTGTATATCTTATCGATATTAAGTTTATTATTAAAGCAAACCTTTTTTTCAAAAATTGCGATAAAAATGGCAATTTATATTTAGAGAAAGAATTATCATTATTTTCATTAACATTATATTCATTTACAATATCATACATCTATCAATTATACATACTTTTTGCAAATGAAACTGACCCCAAAAAGTAACTTTTTTTTTGTACTCGACTAGATACACTACCGTTTCTCTTAATATTCATTTATTATTATTAAATAAAAATATTAATTTTGTGAAATTCAAAAAAGTTAAAATCTTCTTATTTTAATTTCGTCAAAAAACGCTTCTTAATTATGAATAAATGGAATTAATTGACAATAACAATAGTAACGATAATTACAAGAAATTAATATATTTAACGTACCGAGTAAGTACATTTTGTTTGACAATTTAATAAGCTGAATACAACATTTGAATGATTCAATAACTCGGTCAATTGCTTGTGGAAAAGTAACTCAAACTCTTTAGAATAACAGATTAACCGCTGACTTTTTCCTATAGTAACACACAGTTTGAGTACATTAGCTAATCGCAATTAGTTTACCCTCAGTGTTCTATTATTTGACACAACACTGGTACAAATTGGATTTCCTCGTTAGTTTTTTATTTTACTTTCTGCCGCTAATGATGCGAATAAAATGCATCATATAGGAAAGCGTTGGATAAAATGCAAATTTACGTCTAATAATGAGATAATAAAACAGCAAATCGTTCATACAACATCACATTCCGACAATTCTCTTAATAATTTTTCAGCTCGGACCAAAAAGTACTTTTCTCGTTTATTTTCGACCAAGACTAGAATTTAATTAATGAGATACTTTTGCACTTGAAATTGTACAACTATACATAATTACATTGTCACATAGTACGTATTTGTGATTCTTTTTTTTTAATATCTCATACTAAATTCTGCAGTATAATTTTTAAGGTAGACAATTAATTATTCCAGCATTTCATGTATATTTAAAATGTATGATAAAAACATTGTCTAAAAAATGAATTTAAATTTTAATGTTAGACTTGAATATTTATGAGTGTGAGGACAAAAAGTTTAAATTTTCTTTCCTTTTCATTTTTTCATTTTTCTTCGTCTTTTTTGAAAAAATGTCAAAATTATTCTCACGGAAAAATATATATTTTGCTTATGTTTTTAAGATATATGAAATATGTATTAAATACATGCAAAAATACCTTAAAAAATGTAAAATATTGTTAATATACTCTGAATATATTTTTTCTGTGCAAATGTTTTCTTAATATATTCATAATATATTTTTGATATATTTAAAAAATGCTCCAAATTTACCTTTTTAGCATTACTTATAATGCTTATATTCTTTCTTTATTCTGATGTTAATGATATACTAAAAATATATTATGATAGTATTAACAATATATTAAGAATATATTCGCAATATATTTTACGTTTTGCTAGGGTATATATAAAAATATATATAGAATACATCAAAAAATATAAATTCATACTCAAAAATATACTATTTTATATATTTATTACAGCAAATTATATTAAAAACATATTTAAAAAATATATTTTCCATACGGGTAATTGATGACTCAACTTACTCATTCGTTGATCTGTAATTTTGGCGAACATCATTTCGCTCGATTCATCATTTATCTTGTCGACATCTAAAAGTGTTCATCATTCATCTGAAAATGGACATTCATTTTGTTTGAGGTAAATGGGCGACTTCGAAGTTACGTTGAAAGAATGAAAAGTTGTGTACTGATTGCAAAATCAGCTATTTCTAGGTGAAAATCGCGCGCTTATCACAGCGGGTCTACGTCTGTCCCGAGCTTTTTACGAGTTGAAGGCTCGTAATTGTTGCGTGATGGCCTTGATCTACTTTGCTAGATTGTCTCGAAGGTCGTTTCCGCAACGATCAGAGCATGCGTTCTCCAAGGACTGTAGTGATATTTGAACTTGCTGATGATTTCGTTGAAACTTTCCAAATTACCGAGGGATGACAGTTTTCGACATCACTGCCACCAACACATTCAGACAGCTCATCCACAGTAATGGCAATAAGAAAAATATGCTCAGATAAATTGAAAACTTATTTAATGAACTGAAAAACAATTTCATTAAAAATGAAGACATTTCATTTGAACTGAATTTTTTAATTTTATTTTTTAATTTGATTATATTTTAATGCAATTATTTTCCAAAATTGGGTCAAATTTAATTTTATCATTCAGGTCGAACGATTAAATGAAATTAAAGGATTATAAGTAATTATGTTAATTAAGTTTAATCTGATTTAATTATTTTATAAGTTCGTTTAATTATTCGATGTAATTTTTTTTCTTCAAATATATTATTTTTCTTCTACAATTATTATTTCAATTTGGTAACTGTTATTTTGAAACCAAGTGAATCATTATCATAATTGTATTATTTTGAAAATTAAGAGTCATTCATTTCAATTATTGAATTAGACGGGATTAAATCATAATACAAATACGTGGACTGAGTAAACATATGAATCATTTGCCAAGGAGTTGAGATCATTTTTCAAAATCAAAAAATAAATTCCCTTAATGATGTGTTTCACAATTATATATTACATTTACATTAAATTTAGACAATCTTACTGAATTAATAAATGCACTTATTAATTAATGTTTGAAAAAACATAATTCTCATAAAATAAAACAACCATCACAATTTTTGAAATTAACAACACATTTTTTAATTAAATCGTTATAACTTATTTGAAGCAAATAAAGATTGTAATAAATGTCAAATGCATGTAATTCTCAAGTGTTAGAAAAAATGTTGAAGATCAAGTTGCAACTTTGATTTTAATTGAATCTCTTAAATGATTAATAACATACTTCGGGCAATAATGGTTTGATTTCAATTAGATTATTTAAAGTCGATAATTGCAGATAGATTTGAATATGCCTAAGGGCATGTATGAATTAAGTTGCACGGCAAAGTGCAGATATGCGAGATTGCGTGCTCTGAACTATAAATGGCAAAAAAAAACTGAGTGAACACAAAAATACGAAAGTCTTTTATTCTTTGATCGATTGAGGCAATGACATGCAGTTTCAAATAATTAAAATGCAATTACTCCAGCTATTTAACTTCATTTCAAACGTAACTGTTTTTATCAGATCAACTGTGAAATTTTGCAGATAAAAAGCTTTCTCGGATAAACATTAAAAAAAAGTTTCCATTTTAATTTGATATTCCGTTTATTCGGCACAAACAATTTAATTATATTGAAAGAGTTTCGGGTGATCTTAATAATTTATCAAAATTGAATGCAGTTCATAAATATCAATGAAAACATTTTGTTATGAAAAATTGTTTTTTAATTTGCCAAAATAAGCGCTTGAGGTGTCACATTTTTCAAAAGCACCAGCAATTATTGCAAATTTATAACATCGCCTGCCAGAAACACTTTTCCCCGAGACAGACGCGATACAAAAGAATTATCGTCTTTGTATCTATCTGAATTTTGAAATAAATATTATAACTGTTAGGTGGTTATGCTTTATTCATAAATTTTCCTCCCCCAACGTTTTTTTTTTTTTAAATGACATTAAAAAATGTATTGTGATATTATTTTATTATATTTAGCAGAACAAAAGTTTGAAAATGGTTGTTTTATTTCACTTTGGTTACGAAATGAATTTTGGAAATAGTTTGAACAAAATAAATTTGATTTATTGAATTATGTCTTCTGTGGAAAAATTGGTCCCAGTTATAAACTATAACTTTCTAACTTTGTATAACATTTTGATAGTTTTTCAACTTGTATGTTTAATAATTAAACATTAATTTAATATAATTAATTAATTAGTTTAATTAATTTAAATAAACTTTAATTCAAAGTGTTTATTTATTTATGAGATCGTGTAAATGTTAAGATTTATCCAAACAATCTATGTTATAGAAGTCTATACAATTAATATAATCGTGATAATACTATGTGAATGTAAATTATGAATAACTTTTATAAATTAATTTCGTACAATCTTAATAGACATTCATTGTAAATTTCACTAATATTGTTTTTTGTACTAAGAAAAAAGATTTTGTTCTATTAGTTTTGATTACTTATAATTATATATTTCCTTTAAAATGTTGATAATGGCCGATTTGAGTGTAAATGTTGATAGAATCGTGCAATTACTTTCGATTATTTTTCAAATTTCATTCATGTTGTGATACAAATACCAATTCTCAAAATAGTTTAAATTTCGTAAAGTTTATTTTCAAACATTGTTTATTGAGAAAAGTAAGAATAAACGAAGCAATATTTAATGTTATTGCAAAGTTAAATTCATTGTTTTTTAAACATTGCTGCTTAATCAATAAACACATTTTATTATTATTTTATTTTTATAGTTGAATTTGTAAAATAACATTTTACAAAGTTTTTTTGTAAATTGTGTGGCAACATTATATCATATACTGAAATTCCAATTTAATGTTATTGCAAATTGAAACATCATCATCATCAATGTATCGAGATTCTATTGATGATATGCATATATTAATTTCGCAATAATGAATATTACTCTTGAATTATTGATGTAAGTGAAATAATGAACTTCGTTTTATGTGAGTAATGTTGCTGCATTGCGTATATTAAGGGTATGTAATTAGAATTATTTATAATTCTAATTACTTTTAGAATTATTTATAATCTAATTAGAATTATTTATAATTCTAATTACCGTCTAATACCGTCATAACTCGTCATTATCAACAGTATTATCGTATAAGAATTATCAACATCATTATCAACGTCATTATCAACAGTATTACACATAATAAATCTTTTTTCTTACTATACAAAATTAACTTTTAAAATAAAAAAAGAGCAGTAAGAGTAACTTCGAGTCACTTTGACATTCTGTTAAATAGCTCTTCATACCTGGAATCAGGTTAGAAAAACGACTTTACTGCCCTAAGTTGGAAAAGTCAATTTTTCTGGCCTAGGGCAAAAAGGATGATTTTGGTGCCCTAGGACGAAAAATTGTTTTTTCTGTTCCAATTTTAAGTATGAAAAGCACTGTACGCATCGCCGGACAGAACGCCCTGGATACGTAATATACTATTCAACGAATTTATTCATTAACCCTAGTAGAAATTGAATAAGGCTTGTCCAGTTAAAAAGCAGGCCCTGAATTGGTAAAGTCTGCATTCACCTAGTTTCGGGCAAATCTGGACTGGGCCAATGATGTTGGCCCAGTCCAGGCCTGATGTTGTATAATTTGTTGCATTTGTTGGAACGGAGGGCCAATAAAGGGCCTAACCAGGGCCATATTGGGTATGAAACGCCTTCCTGTACATTGCTCGTATAGGTTTTTATGAGCAAATCAAATGATTATACTCGAGTGTCATATAAATAATAATAGACTTAAGTTGATGTTTAAAAAAAATGCATTAGAAATCTTCGTAGCTCAGTGTGTAAGATATTCAACTTTCACGTTCGGGCCTGAGGTTCAATTCTCTATAATGAATTTGTAAAAAAAAATTTACATAAATTTTGACTAAACCCAGGTGTGCTTACTGAGGCTGGATTTCATCAAATATCCAAAATCAGGTAGGCCTTGTTATACCCATATTTCACTGAGAGACATTTTATAAAAATTTTTATTACAAGTAATACCAGTCTTGAGACATCAAACTAAAAAAATAAATTTTACTGTAAAACATAGTAAAATTAGATGTGGAAGTTGTATTTTTTAAGCGTGCCTATAGTAAATATTGCTACTACCATATTTTACTATGTCTTATAGTACAAGTTGTTTTTTTTTTGCTTCCTTGACAAAAAAATCCATATTATATAATTCTGAGTGTGAGAATATCTAATTGGGTAATTTGTAGGTAAGCGTTTCAAACCAATATGAGTTACACAAAAATTCTACATAGGGCCAATGTTGGAACGGGGTATGCCCAAGAAAGGCCCTACGTGCAGCCGAGTTCAAGATTCTA
>JABFPJ010003136.1:0-16997 GCA_022817425.1 Gryon sp. ZL-2020 | reverse complement strand
TTCATTGTATTTTCGCATAATACCAGTATTGATCTCGTAGTAAATCAGTACAATACCTAAACTGGCACAATTGTATTACAGTACTATATCGGTACCTAATTATCTACTAATACTTTAGTTTACCAACATTGTGCCAGTATTCATCCAGTTGTTCATCAGTACCAAATTTGTATTGAGTTAAAGCTGGGCCATAGTACAACCGACGTTATCATTCCAGTATTGTCCCAATCTTGGTGAACAAATTTATCTGTACGGAGTCAGTATAAATGCCAGTACCGGCAACGTCGTCGTCGGTACTGAACCATTACTGGGCCGTATGGAAATTTCTTTCTGGGATATTATGCATTTAATTAATTAAAGTTTGAATATTGCAGAATTAAGTAAGAAAATAACATGACATGAAAATGACATATTGGAAACTTGCTTACGATTAATTATGAACGTGGGCAAAATAAATTATTTGCTTCTTCGGATATTAAATGTATTACTTTTAGTTGAATCTAGTTAAAAGAAGAATGTCTAGTTATTTGTTCGTGATTTCGATTTCAAATTTAGATAGAAAGCTGAAATAGATTTACAAGGAATGAAAGAGCGACACGATAAATACAATTATTTTAGCAAAATATCTTAATTGAATGGTTACGTGTAGGACATAGTTCGAGAGCAGTGATGCACGCGTAGCACAGTAGTATCAGAGTTTACGGTCAGACACGCGTCCCGGTCTAATTAACAGAGCTGACTACGCGCTTCGTTACTACTGTGGCCCTTGAAATCGCTGCTCGTGTCAGTTAGAACGACTCCACGCAATCCTGCAATTAATTTAATTTTTGTCATCAACATTTTCCGCATCTCTAACTATATAAATTAGATTATTCCTTCAAGATATAGTGAATTTGAGAAATTAATTTATTAATTCAATTTATTTCTATAATTAATATACATGTTACTATGAATTAATTTGTTAGACATTCATTAAGTTTGTGTTTCTCAACACTAAAACTGTATTTTATAACGCATGTCAATGTGTAACTTTTTTTTCTATCAACGATAACTCTAAAGAATAATTGAATGAAATTTGATATAAATAGGATGCTTATTTTATTAGATATTACTTAATATTTTAATTATATATGAAATGAATGCAAAACTGAGACTGACAATTTACAGTAATTGAATTGAGTGCAATATCAAAGTTTAAAGAGGACACCAAGAATAATGTGCACACATATGTGCAGGTAAATAACGCCTCTGCGCTCGTGTTCACACGATTCATTAGATGGAAAGCGCATCGTCCAATCGGCCATGAAAGAGTACTTTGCATGATGAAGTATAGTAAAAGAGCGCCAACAAGAGAGCAAAGAACAGAATGAGTCTGAGAGTGAGGGAAATGAAATCAAAAAGTGAGAGAACAAAATGACAAAACAGCAGACGGTAAATTTGAAATGATGAAGAAATGCTAAACTTGCAAGCAAAAATGACTTTTATCCTTTTTTTTGCTTTAGCCATAGCGTAAATAAATAATGATTGAAATTGAATAAAATAAAATATTAGGTTATTATTTTCGACTTATTTTCGCTGAATTTCGATACAATTTTTTGTAGATAAAAAGTGTAGGAATGTATTAATTAGAAACAATTTGATAAGTCTTCTTACTCTCTTTCTATTCTGTTTCCTCTTCATTTATTTGACAATTAGTATCGGACCCTTGCGGGCTTTAGTGGATGCTCACGTTGATGCTTCCGATGTAATTATTTATTAACGGTATGCCCGAGAGCACATACACATATAAGCTATTATTAAATTTTCAGTTGTCCTAAAATTCTCATTGATCAGCTTACATATATTCGAAATGAGTTAACTTATTCCAAATTATTTTTTATGATATATTGTATAATTGTTTAATTATCAATTAAATTAATAAATTGAAAACTTTAATTGAATGTACGAGTATTATTATGGAAATGTAATATTATATAATATTCTGTTTGCACATCACTCAATGACTGAATAAGAGTTTATATTTGGAAAATTGCTTTTGAAAAAATAATTATTTTATTATTAAATTTATGATCTAAAATATAATCTAAGCAAATATACTAGTAACCCATATCTAAGTATTATATATATAATATATATATTATGTTCAATAAAAATACTATGAACAAGAAAGCAGAAAAAATAGTATATTAGCCTACATTCTCAAAATAAATTCTCATTTTCTCAAGTAAATACATTTTTAGTTAAGAAATACTACATTTAAAAAATAGTATTTAGTAGTCACAATAACAATCATAATTTCAATTTCAAATTGGTTTAAAATTTGTATTTCTGAAATTAGGGAAAAAATCGCCGATTCTGAACGAGTATTTATTTCTAGAACTTTTTTCTAGAATTTTTTGTAGACGATTTTGTTTAGAACCATCTTTTTCTCAGTTACAAGCCTCGCTTTTGGCTCCGCTTGTAGTCTTCACTGGGGAAAATGGATTTCCGATTCCATTTCTCTTGTTACGTAATATGCTATTTCGTTAATTACTAATAACGAATTCGATAACAAAATATATACGTAACTATTAATTAATAATTGTATATTTTACTAGTTAATATATGCAAGAAAGTTAGCTCATTTCTCGCAAACGGTTAATAAAATTAAGATTTCTACACTAAATGATTTCCTAGCAACGGATGAGAGTTTCGTTTTCAATTATTTCCTGCTAAGTTAATACGCAAAATATAACATTTGTTTTTACAATGTGTCTTACAAATGTATATTCATAACAAATGTTCTATCTACTAGAACTTACATGAACTTAAATAAACTACTAAAATTTGATTCATTGACTTTAATGTTAATTTTACATTGTGTAATTTCTACTTTACTTAAAATTTTAGTACTATAATGGTACAATATTTTTATACAAAATACAAATTATAAATTTCAGTTAAATTATGAGTGCAAAAAATGTATTAAAAATCATTCAATGAATTGAGTTACTGAATAAATACAATACACAAGAAACAACGAAATAATATGGCAGTGAATAAAAGTATTATGAATGGTAAAGCTGCTATTGGTTTATGTTTGACATACAAAATAGATGTTGGCAAAATATCAACACTTTAATCTTTGATTTAGTATCAGAAAATGACTAAAAGCAGTTTCAGTACTCGCGTTAGATACTCTCGTTACGATAGATACGGTTTCCACCAAGAGTTTCAACTAGAGTTTTCGTCATAGTAACAACAACAACAACCTGTTCGATGACTATTTTGTTTGATGATTGCAACAAGTGAAACTACCCTTCCTGAATTCTACTACAACCACCTCCAACCATTGAATTCAACAAGTGGCCAAATCATTCTGCTTGCGTGTCGAATACATACAAAAAAGTGCACCTCGTATGAGAGTTTTCCCATAGTCATTGGCTATCATCGTACTTTGTAGCTTACGATTTCAATTATTGCTTTTATCGATTGCCACTTTTAATCGTTGTGAACTCAATTGAAAGAATTCAAACAATTTCAAAACAAATGCATTTTATTTTAAATATGCCAATTATCTAATTAAATCTCTATTCAATTAATAAGATGAGTAGAACATTTCAGATTCAAAATGAACTGCACAATCATTAATTATAATTTCTTTTATATTCAACGTAATTATATTGTTTCTTCTTCTTTTTTTCATTTTGTTTTTTAGTTATGTTGCTAAAACATAATAAAGCTCATTCATCTTGATTAATGGTTTAATGATCATTAGAATCGGCGCTATTGGAAGACATTTTGACAAATAATTATTGGAAATAATAATAATAACCGTGATTCTCAAGAAATGGGGATATTTTCTCCCTCGGTCACAAGGGAGTGGCGTAATGATAGACTGGAGTAAACCGACTCGTCATGCTATTACCACACATTTTTATGCTCAACGCAATATAGTACACGTTTCTGTACTATATTACATGGTGACGAACATCACGATATACAATTTGACTTTGAAAAAACAGAGGGTTCCACTTTTTTATTGCCTTGTCTCATCTTTCGGATCATTGTAACACATTTTTTGATTGCGATGAATGGTATGAATGTTGCTTTAAATCATATCATAGTAACGATAATATTCTTCAAAAAATTACGATTATTTTTACAATGGAAATACTTTAGAGTATAAATAACTATTACAATTGTGATTGATTAGTCTAAATATACAAACACAAGTAGAAACAATGTGTAAAAATATTTTATCAACAGTTCTTATTAAGTTAATATCCAACCAAACAAAAATATAAAAAGTATGGAAATGAAATTGTTATAAGATAAGTTATATAAGTTATGATAAAAATAATTTATTTGATTGTCCAATAAATAATATCAGGACAAATCTAAATTTTCTTTACACGTAGCCAAATAATACAGGAATGTTTACTGTTGAGACGGATTTCGAACTGTATACCCAGTAAACGAGATATTTTTGAACCGTATTGAGAAAAATTGCAAAACTGAATAGAAACACAAAATCGTATTACAAAATTTTGGATAACACTTTATTTCTATAAATTTCTAAGCGAAACTTGTTAAAACTTATTCAAATTTCTAATGATGGAATACATTTTAATTCGATTTTGCACTTCTATACGGTTTTACGACTTTTCTCAATACGGTTAAAAAATATCTCGTTTACTGGGTAAGACAACAAACAATAAAAATTACTGTTTTTAACACGAATTATTATGATGTAAACAAACATTTTTCTAGACAAAAAACAGTAATTTCTTTTGTTTTTGTCTTATACAGCTCGAAATCCGTTTCAACAGTAAAAATTCCTGTATTATTTGGCTACGTGTACAAATTATCAAATTTTCCAGAAAAAATATTGGTTTTCTAATAAAATTTTAATTAAATTTTAATAATTGTTAAGAAAAACACGGAATTTTTAATTCAAAGTCTAGTATTTTCATGATTTTATATTTATCTGTGCATTATGGAGCAATCAAATAATTCTTAATGTCACTTTATCTTACGTGTATGAATTAAATTTCGTGAACTAAAAAAAGATTATTTTTTAACAATCATTATTTGTCAATTAATGTTGGCTCAACGTTTTAGCCGAAAGTAACATATTTTCCGTGACTTTACAGCTTTGTCATTTCACTTTCATTATTTGCAATTTTGTCGCGCGATCGTTGGATCGATTGAAAGTAGAGTTCTTATAGGAGATTAAATATCCCATGAATTTTTGAGCGAATAAATGGATTTCCCTCTGTCGGCTTGCTTCGCTTTTTTCTCATCTCGTTCGCAAAAGGGATCGATCTTCCGGGTGGAACGAAACGGCAACCAACGAACGGACGACAGACCGCAATAATAATCGTCAATCGCAAGGGGATTCCTTATTGTGAACGGTAATTTGTACTGTAAAGTGCTGTGTTCGAAGTATATAAACGAATAAGTATCGTTGAACGTCATGTCGACAAACCTTTACCAGTAATGCGATTGCACGATTACGTACGTTTCAATAATAATAAAATAACACAAAAAAATCAACATCTTTTGTTCGATCAGTTTCTCATTCGCGGGTTTAATGTTATTATACATGACCTAGCGCCTTTATAATGTAACAATGATAAAATACAGAGAGAGAGAGAAAGAGAGAGAAAAAAGAAGAACTTCTAGGTTCGGAAATAAACGAAAAGCTATATCTCCAAACTGCTTTTCTTCAATTATATCTATGACATTAAGTCTCTCGTGTGATTTCTGTATTATATATCACTGTAATAATTTATGCGAAACTAGGTCCGAGTTAAGTACGACCTTTAAGTTGAAAAAGTGTTGCAGTTTTTAATGTAATTTATATTATATTACAATAAAGAAGTAGAATCTGCCTTTATTTTCTCCGAAACTATAGACACGTTTAATAAGTGAAATATATTTCAAGTAAATAATATGCAAAACTAAGAATAGTTTGGAAATGAATTAAATATTAGAAACACAAATGTATAACATTTTATCTTCGTATATAAACAACTTGAATAAACAAAGACGATCTGATTTGAATAAAATGTTGAATTAATCAACATGAAGTTATGACGAGGAATTAAATAAATTTATTAACATATTGTTTTATTATAGAATTTAATGTTATAAATATACCTCTTATTTACTTAATTTAACAAATAAATTAATTGTAATAATACCCGATTTGTTATATGACCCTTTATATTGTGCAATTTCAACTCAGGGCTTTGAAATCTGAGTCTCGACATTATCGGATTATCAAAAGCAAAACAATATAATATTTCCTATTTATTGACGAATGAAAAATAGAATTATTAATAACGTCAGTATTATGTGGAATAAGTTTATTATTCTACATAATTAATTATTATTATTATTCTTATTAATAAAATTAGGTATATCAAAGCGGTTTATTTCTTAATGCACATCTGTTTGTATTTGAAAAGACGAATATGATTAAAAGGTTTTGTGACTTGTATCAGAATAAATATCCGTCTATAATTCTTTATTGGCTGTCATGTTCCACTGCTGTCGCGGGGCGCGACCCAGTCCTTTCCAGAGGGCTTTGACTGGATTGAAAAAGTCAGGAAAAATAATGATAGGGGAGAAACCGATTCGCCTGACAATCCCTAGGATAGTGCGGAAGATAATCGATTATGATTTTTTCCCTACCGATACTTGATTTGAAACTGTTGTTGACTGATCATGATAAAGGTCATCTAACAATCACAAAATGCTTGTATGTTGAGTTATTAAAAAAATAATTATCAAACTTAAAGAGAAATAACTTGACAACAGTTTTGCGATAACAAATTATATTATTACATTTAATATAGAAAATGGATGTTATAGCAGATGTTATATAATGTTTGTTAATTCAACAATTATTAGACAGGTTTTCAAACTCATTAAAACTGCATGTGAAAATATATTTTGGTAAGAAGACAGTTTTATATGATCTAATATGCGCGTTTTTATTATCTTCTATATAAATATATAATTATTTTACTTTTGAATCAGAATTGAAAATTAAGCGATAATAGCCATATGAATTATATATCTATAAAGAAAAAAAACATTAGTTAAATTTTTTATCATTTCAAGTTTAAAAATTCTGCAACGAACCCAATATAGAATCTATTTATACTAAATGTATCGTCAGTACTTTAATTCGACTTTTTTTTCGTAAAAAAATGTCAGCTTAATGTGTTTGATATTGATTTTCTGTTAACTGCGTTCATAATTTATTACACATATAGTTACCAGACTATGTAAAGGTTATCTTAGCCAAAGATTTTGTTGCATTTTACTCGTAAACTCTCTAAATTTTAAAAAGTGAAAATCCAATTTCATATATAAAATTGTGATTCTTTTAAATAGTAAAAATTTTATTAGATTTCAATGTGTTAACAAATTTAATTAAAAAAAGTAAAATTGCATGTTGAATGGACGTTGAATGAAACTGCATATCTAAAAGATTAGCGTTAATGGTTTATACCTCTTTGTATACGAGGTGGATTTATTTCTCTTTTATCCATACATTAAATAATCGATAATATTTCGGAGGAAATCCTTTCATAATTTTTACAAAAACCTCATAATTCTACTTAAAATCTATAAATATTCGACAAACATGACTATTGTATATCCATATCCCATTTTACCTATGTTTATAGAAGTGCAAATTTCAATATACCAAACATTATTTTTATTTCAATGTATAATACCAACATTAATTAAAAATACATATTCATTTATTATCTTATATGTAATTAATCGAAAGTTTGTTCAATAATATGGATATAAATGCAAATAGAATACTTAATATAATACTATTTTATATAATTAATTTATCTTATACTACTTGATAAAGTTATCAGGAAAATAAGACGGGTTATGATGTCTCGTATATGCTAATCAAATTTTTGTATTGTTTTGGTTATAGGGTGGCGGAGGAAGCGGTGGGGCTGCGGGAGCGCTGAAGTTCACGGTGGTTGATACTTGTGAGAGAATCAAAGAGGAATTCAATTTAATCCAGCAACAATGCCACTCGTGAGTCCTTTTTCTCATCTCTCTTTGTCGTTCTACGCTTTCTGTGTCTTTTTACCTCTCGGCTTCTCTTCGTCGCTTTAACTTCCCCTTCTCTATCGCCGTTGCTTATTGACGCCGACATTTTCTCATCCTCTACGACTTCGCAATGTAACCATTCTTGCTCCGTTTCTGCTCCTACTTTCTGTTATTTCACTTTCTATATGTTACATCTCACGCTTCGCTCATTTCTTCATAATTTTCTTAACCATTAATGCAAATGACGTCTTCCCTTACTATTATTTTCAACCTCCTTGTTGTGCCAAGTTATGTAAATCAATTTTTTTTTCACAATCCACTCTAAGTGTCTTTTCATTTCAACTTAGTGTAACATCGTAGAAATAATATTATATATTTGATAAATTGATTTCAGTTTTTTTTATAAAACAATTATAGCGTAATAAATTATGCAATTACTTTAGAATCACAAATGATTCTTTCTAAATTTGAAATCATAATATCATTTGATAAATGTTTTTTGTGTTTAAATATTTAAACATTTTTAGTTAATTATTTAAATAATTCGACGCAGACGAATTTCGAATGAGTTATATTATTATTTAAATGTTTATGAAACTGAAAGACTTATGACATTTTTAACGCTGTCGGGGATTATTGAACTCGTTCAAAATTATTGATGTAAATGTTTAAAGCATAAAAGTAGTACTGGCTTATCGTTATTAAATTTTGTAAGAACTCCTTTTTATACAATACCGTGCAATTGAAATTAGTAACTATTCTAAGTTTACAAATAGAGTATTGGAAACATAATTAATCAAATTGTTGTCTGGAAACGTCCATAATCACTTCGAATTTAACATTTGAAAAGATTTCAAAGAAATACAAAAACTACTATACAAATTTAACAATAAATTTCAATACATTAGTTACTTAATATCATGAAACAGAAAAAAATATTATTCAAATTAGATATAAAATCTTTTTCATTTAATTGTACTTTTCTTCTTAATTACTTAGTATAAATTATTAATCTAATGTAGAGATAATTATTGTAATTCTAAATCTAAAATATTAATTGCTTATTAGTAATAAGAAATTAATATTTTATTATACACAAATCGTGTTTAGTTAGATTTTAGAAATGTCAGTTGTCATTGAAATATATTGAAAGATATATTGATTGATTAAAATTATTTGTCTAACTTATTTTATACATTCATCAGACATGCATTTATCCGATATTTTTGTTTAACTGCATTTAACAATTGACGTACTTTGAATTGATAAGGTATATAATAATAATAATTCAAAAGGATCATATTTTAAACGTAATATTACGTATTTAAATTTAACAAAAACGATCGCATTAAAGCAAATACATTTGAATTTTACGAACTATATAATTTACATAATTCATTATATCGTCGCGAATATTAATTTATTTTCTCTTGGATAATCGCGAATATTTTCAATTATGAAGACAAATCCATATTTATTCATTTGAAAATAAAAACTGCATTTTATTTTATTGAAAAACGAACATATTTATCGGACAATTATAGCTGCTTTGTCTGCGACAAAAATAAACGGTCGTTGCAAAAAAAGGCGAAGAAGCGCGCTAAAAGAATAATGTTGATTTTTTAAAACTAGACGTGAATTGGTGCAATATGTATTTTGACGAGAGAGGCCAAGAGAGAGTAAAAAAAGAGAGAAGCCGGGGGCGGAGCAGATGAGGGAAGGTTGTATTTATTTCGCTTCGCTCAGAGCATTTCAACGAGGGATGCTCTCGTGTTCCCGCGAGACATTTGCGCGCCTCTTGCTTTCGAATTTGAAACGTTCAAAATCCCAAGAGCGACGCGAAAGGTTGCGGCGACACGCTTTCCTTTACAACTTCAACGCGTATTACTCTTCTCTTCTTACCTTTTTTTTGCAGGCTGAAGCTGGAGTGCGAGAAGCTGGCAAGTGAGAAAAATGAAATTCAGCGGCATTACATTATGGTAAGATATTTTTTAAGTGTCCGTGAGTTTGCTTTCATGATCATGTGACGCGATCGTACAATTACATTATATGAAAAACGGCAACACACTTTTTAAGTGCCCGAGCTTTATGTTTAAACATTCAACTCATTCTCGCGCAACTCAGTCTCGTCGTATCGTTTTGATAATAACGCGCGTCTTTTTGCATTTTACGTACAACGTTGTATTAATGTTTTTATAATGGATCAACTGTTAATGGCAGACGGATAAAATGAATGCAGACTCGCGTGAAAATAATCAAGCACATAACTCAAACTGCTTTGGTGACGTAGTAAAAATGTTCAATTTTACAACCTTCTTTTTAAAGCGCAGAAGGGTTTGTATAATTTTACAAAACCAATTTATCATTGGATTTACTCCTTCCGGTTTATCGTAAAATTAATTATTTTTTTAGTCATGTTTTGAAAAGTTATAAAGCTTACGTAATTTTATCACTATCAGTAGTCTGACATTAAAATGTAGATTTCTTTTTGCGTCAGTAACGATTTATTTATCAGTGGATCATAATTTGATGAAAATGAGTTAACTTGTAATCATTATTATGTATTTTACAACTTTATTTCTTGCTTAAGGTCTCTTACTTAGGTATAAGAACGGAAGATTGCATAGCAGCAGAAATTGCTTATCAATTGCAGAATTTTTATTCGCGGAAAAATCGTAATAGCTTAACATGATTTGCAGTGAAAAATATTATGAGTACTAAATACTTGTCAACAAGATTATGTATTATAATAAAATATGTAGAAAATTAATGTACAAATATAATATTTAATGTGTAAATTTATGGAAACTTTGTCATCTTTTAATTAGAGAAAACTATTTGATAGTGATAAATGAACACAAAAATATAAGCATGCAAATTTAGAAAAACATAGTAACTTTAGTGTATAGTTGTCGCGCGAAAATTGTAGTAGTACACGTAGAAAAATATTACGGCAATTTTTACTGTTTACAGTATTTTGAGAACAGAGTACGATGAACTAACAAAATTATTGTTTGTAAGAAGAATATTTTATAAAATAACAAGACTTATTTATGTTCGAAACAGTAACTTTTTTATTTATTATACTCTGTAGATAAAATACTGTTTAAACAATAAAATATCCTTTATATGTTTTTTTGAATATTGCATGAATTTTAAATTTAGATACATTTTTAAGAAATCTTATTAGAAAAGGTGATTGTAGATGGTAATTGAGCAATATTTCCATTACTTATATTTCGATAATTAATATTTTGATGATTAATATAGTATAACATATAATAATTAATTGAAAATAACTCCATACGATATGTTAAACATATTTTAGTTGCTTTATGACATAGAAAATATTCATAGACATCGGTTAATATTCATTTAAAATAAGTAATTTGTATTAATATTTACATTAAAACATAAATATGTCATATAATGTCAATTATGAATTCACATTTTATCTATTAATTCAATCGCATTAACGAGAATAATTATTATAGTTAATTATTCATATATATAACAATATAATTTGTCTATTAATTATATCAATATATAATGAGTACAATTTCATTCTTTCTAGCATACGTGCATAATAAGTACGAGAATATATATATGAATAATATAAACACATTTATGGAAATTAAAAATTAATGCATTTGATTATCCGCTGCGCAATTTTGCAGTTTTATTCAAACAAAGTCATAAAATGGTGTTGGTTTTTCTTCTTTTTTTGTCAATGAAATTTGTTCTTTGAATTACAACGGTAGCGCGTCATATACTATAAATGATTTTGGCGCGGTGTATTGTATTCGCGCAAACGATTGGGGAATCGAATGCTGTATTAAATTGGAGTGCTGCACTTGGGAACAGTACGAAAGGTATATATTGATGTATGAATATTTTTTCGATACTTTTTCGAATTTGTCACGTTTTCATCAATGCCGAATGTCTCTTTATGTACAAAATGTCTCTACCATTTTAAATGTACTTTTTCGCGTTAATTCACAATACGGCTTGAATTGACAGATGTTATTTTATTTTAGTCGTTCCCACACACGTTGATGTTTAAATTATCAATGTTTTGCAATCATCTCACTTACATATATCAACAACAATCAGGATTGTTATTAATCTCTCGTTCACTAAGTGCAGTAACATAAAATAAAATGACATCGAATATTGTAAATATTCAATGGAAATTGAATGTTTTAAAAATTTATACTCTAACAAGAAAATATGTTTATAGTGAAATGATACGGAAGAAATTTTTCAAAGAAAAATCAAAAGATATTTCTTGTTCAAAATTTACAATTATTATTGTATCATTTAGTTTTTACTAATATTATTTTTAATTGGGAATTACGTCTTACTAAAATATAAAGTTATTTTACTCAGTTTTGCAAAATTAATGTTTTATAATATTTTTGCATTTCTTTGCTCCTTTTTAAATAAAACAACATTACAATGTTGATAAGTTTACGTACAGTTTATAAACTTATTAAAGAAAGGCATAAGAGGCAATATATAAAAAAATTATAAGACATTATATTTTTATTTAAGAAACATGTTGACATGTCTTTGGAAATCTTTAGAAGGGTTTTGCTTTTTTTTATATAAAAAAAAACTTTCGAATCTGTAGTAAAAAATATTAAGGGAACATCTAATAATTATAAGGAAATAAAAAAGGTACAACGATGTATTGTGAAGTCGGATTTATGTATCAACGATTGCTATTTTGTTTTGAAATCCGAGTTCCATCAGTTTTACGAGAGTATTATTGTATCATTGCGGAGTGTGTGAATATTACGGATTTAAAAGGTAGTAGAAATCAAAAATTTAGTCCAGTTTGTTCATAAAATCATTTTTGACAAAATAATTTCAAGACTTGTTCAAGATAATTCATATGTAGTATTAAATCAGTAGTGATATTTTAATTGAAAAATGAATAGCTAAAAATATAGTTTTAAATGTATAAAGCCATCTGAGGACTTCTAATTATATTTGAAATACGTTTATTATAAAAGACAATTTAATATAAAATGTGTGTGCATTCAATATTTATAGTATTTCATATTCATAAACTATCATCGTATTGATAAACTTTACCATTAGTTGTAAACATACTAAGTTCCATCGGTATTAAATTATAGTAAACTATTTGAAAGATTATTTATGATCTTACATTAAAACGTTCGACGTTTATAACATTATGTAGTACATTTTACAATGTCACCACACTCTGAAGACATTTTTTAACTTTTTCATTGAATGTCGGAACTCAATGCTGTATTTTTCTATTATGTTACCAACTATATAAGAAAACTACATTTTATCAAGAAACCATATTTTTACAAATTTATTGTATTATTTCTTTATAGTATATATTTTTTATAATATACTAGATACATTACACGCTACGCGCGTCACATTAATTATGATTGTAATATCAATCCATTAATAAAATAATCAAGTATTCTTATTTCACGTAAAAGCATTTCAAGACGTTTCTAAATTTATAATAATTCAATTCGATTTTTAAATGATGGGTACATTTAAATTAGCACAAATTTTAGGTTTGAAAATATTGTCTAATATTGCGTAACCTCTGTATTTAATTACAATCCATCAAAAAATTGTTGAAAAAACATCAGAAATAATAATTTGAATATTAAAAAAATTCGATTTAATTCATTACTAAACAAAATATTTAATACATTCTCTATAGGAACAAAAATTGAATCTCTTTAATACAGTTTAAACTAACCGATGTAAAGTAGCCAATCAAAAATTCGGAAAGCAGGCCGATGAGACCAACCATAATTTAGAAAAGTCAGACAAAATAAATGTGAAATGACAAGTCAAATTATGAATTTAAACTATTCCGCCAAAAGTAACTAATCAGAAATTCGGAAAGCAAACCGATCGAACCAATGAGAATTTACCATTTTGATTCGATTCGATACAGGCTACAATTCACACCAGTCATCTCTTTTTTCCCTCTAGGACGAGGATACTGTTAGTTTAAACATTAGACTATAAAATAATTGTAACTAAATTCATGGAATTATATGAGAAATGTGAATACACATTTAGAGAACTAAATTGTTTAAATATACTATTTTTTCTTGAATACAAAGCAATTGTGCCAACAAGTTTTAATAATATAAATATTAAATTTAATTAAATTTGTAATGTTTTCACATTTTCTTATTAAACTTTCTATATTCTCGTTCGAAATTAATATTTTTGTTAGTAATATTTCTATTTTTTGCTAGTCCATATCCAAATTAATTATGAAGTAGTAATTGTTTAATACATTTTCACCGTCCGTGTATATCGTTTAACTTGTCAATTTTTTACTTTAGAAATACATTTTTCTCATACACTTTACAGCTAAATTGAAGAAATCTGTGTAAAAAATGCAAACAATCAAAATTTAAAATTGCCATTCAATTATTGAACTCTAACTCTACCTTTCGTGCTCTTTCAAAATATGAATTTATAACCATACGTTACAATTTGTTAGAAACAAAGTAGCCGTCAACATTGACGTACGTTATTTTCGTGAATTTTCATCATTTATGTCTAAAAAATGTGTCGGTGGGGTAACAAAAAAAGGGGGAAAAAAATTAAAATCGAAATATTTGGCAGGTTATTACTTACTACTATTGAAAAATGCAAACGCGAGAACACGACGAAAAGTTTGCACGAAATGTTTCACTTTAGGGAAAAACGGGTCTCTTGAAATAAGTGAATATGCAATTTAGTCGGACACCCGACATGTTCATTTGGCTTTCGCAGGATTTTGTACAATGCATACGCGGGTCAAGGCACACGCGATTTTTGCACGAGAAAAATGTACTGCAAGGATCACCCTAGCCCAACTTGCTCTCCTCTCGCTCCTCGTCTATCCTCGCTGTACGTATCAACTCGCGACAGTTCGAGTTTGCCTCGGAAATTGAATGCCCCGAATGAAGTATTGGACTGCCAGGTAGCTCGCGTTTCAAACCGATCCGATCTGAAAAGTTACGGGTTCGTTGCTTTCGCAATCCATCCCTTTCCTTTTGCGTCGATCGTACGTGAAAATAAATTCGCTTGCATTTGCATCCCTTAAATATGTCAGAGCCGAATACAGCGAGCGCTCACGTTTGCGGCTTGACGACGCGCTTTGACATTACGTGCCGCTTTTTTCAATTAAATTCACACTGCATTCGTATTTTCTTTCGCATTGCCAATTTGTAAACTTATTTTGATGAAATAACTTTGATGAAATAACATCGCATAATTCAGCCAAGATGAGCGTATCTCACGCCATACACATTTCTTCTTTTATTTTCCTTTTTATTATATTTTTTTCTTCTTTTTTGCTTCTTCCTGAATATGAGAATAAACAAAAAACCGTGATAAAATGTCATATTTTATTTTACATAAGATAATATTATTTTTGTCTGCTATTTATAAGTTTTTTTTTTTGATTTTTGATTAGAAATGCTAACGTGTCTTTTGATAATTTGTGTTATTTTGTAATTACATTATTATTATTAAAGCAAGAATCGGAAACAAAAAATGAACACGGGTTATAAAATAAAAGTTGGACTATTATCATTGAAATGTTAAAGAATTATTTTACAGATAGATGACAGTCATTAATGCTACGTTTAACGATTTTTTGTGCACACAGACATATTCAAATGGGTTCAATCATAATCTAATCCCGCACAGTGACAAATTTATCGCTCAAATTACCATAGCGCGAGATTGTATATGGCTTCAATTACGTGTCATACATGTTAAAAAGGATCGCAAAGCTTAGTGCGATTGTAGTAAATCTATCAACATCTCTGTTTGAAAATACAGTTTATATCAATGTGGTGCAAAAATTGTTGAAATTTTATGGGATTCTTCCAAAGAAACAATAGAAATATTTATCATTATTATTGCAATGAAATAAATCCTTTTTGTCCTGCGTGCCTTCACTTTGTGTGCAGTCGGAGATATTTATTTAAAGAAATATTATCAGTTTAATATAAATATAGATTTAAAAGATTTAATTAACAAATAAATACGAATAATAGTTAGAAAATATAAAAAGTAATATTATAAAACATATATAGTATTTATTTTTTTTATAATAAATACACTTTCTTGTCGAAGTATATCTAATCGATAAATAAATGCAAGCCAATGTTCGTCTGACTTGAACAACATTTTTGGCAATTTTTGAAACGTCTTTACTTTATGAACACTGTCTGCACGTAGTTCAATTTTCTGTGCGCGCACGTATTTTTCACTGCTCCGGCAGATATAATTCATTTATCGAACACATCAAGCATGTATACAAGCTAGAAAAACAAGCTAACTTTAATAAAAAAAAAATTCGTTAACTCAGCTTCATGATTTTTATCTAATTTAAAAATATGGTTTGTATATTTTGCTTTAACAAAAATGTACAAATATAATGAATATACGTTAACAAAGATATTCCAATGTTATACTTTTCATATTTGATCACTCAGAATGAGGGAATTCTTTTAGTTCTAGAAGAACTTGAATTTCATCGTTTAAATTATACAAATAATTGTACATCCTAATATTCTATGAATCGAGGTTTGAATATCAGTTATTTCCAATAACTTATTTGTAATATATATGTTACCAAGGTTATACATACATAGTCTAAATACTTTGTTATTTTTATCATTCTATTTTTGGTTCTTAACGTTTCATAAATTATTGAACTTATATTTATCATATACATATAATTAATAAAATAATCTGCCCATATGGAAATATCCTACTAGCCCAATGTTGGGCCATGATTGGCGTAATTCGGTACGACGTTGGCAGACAACAATGGCTTGATATTGGGTAATGGTTGGGATGAAACGCCACCCCAAGGTTGATTAACAACGTTGTTTCGACGTTGT
>JABFPJ010003135.1:0-16998 GCA_022817425.1 Gryon sp. ZL-2020 | reverse complement strand
CCGGAACTATTGTTGCAAGAAACACATTTTACTGTTCTTGTTCTAATCGAGTGTAAAATCATTAATTAAATTAACAATTTTGGCTATAATTGGTCATAACTACGTAAAATATTTGATATATATTAAACAAAATCAGTTTTACAATACAAGTGTTAGAGCGGGGCGACTAAGTCGCCCCACACAAATTGTTTATAAAAAAATAATAAAACACGAAATCATTAAAATCGTTTTACATTATAAAAATATAACTCAAAATATTAATTGTTGTAAAATTTCATGTGTATTTATAGAGTTCACACAAAGATACAAATAAAAATCGATTTTTGGGGCGACTAAGTCGCCCCGCTTGGGCATCGGAAGGTTAATAATAACAATCAATAATCATTTGTAAAATTATTAAATTTATTACTTTCAAAATAAAATTCGATTTTCATACATATTCAAAGTTATGAAATATATATATAATTAATTGTAATACGTTTACAACTGTTTTAATATAATAATTCTTAACTTTAAAGTTATCCGATGAAATTGATTGAAACTTGTATCTGTACAGCAATATTTATTAATTAGTTCAACTGTGACCTAGATTTCAATTATAAATTATAAATTTATTTAAAAAAAAGATGTGATTTATTTTTGGAAAAATTAATCCAATTTCTTAACTGTCTTCACAGTTAATTCATGTCAAATATTTATCGTCAAATTAATTGCAATCGATTTTAAGTTATAAATTTAGATATAGTTTTGGAAAATCAAAGAATATTTGATGGTCTTGTAAATTTGTCGAAAATACTGATTTTTACAATTGAAAAAGTCATTGATTATGCTAGCATAAAGTTTCTTTGCGATTATATTTTTGGACTCAAAAAAGATCAAAAGCACGCGTTGACTTCATTCCGGAAATTTCGTTCTTCCGCGAAAAGTTGAAAACCCTTCAACGACCAACAGTCAAAGAAGTTAACCGAAATAAAAGGAAATGACGTTTTCTTTCATCAGCGGAAAAAGTATTGCGCATTTATTTATATATCCATGGATTTAAATTTTCTCCGAGCCATTCAGCCGTTGTGTACTCATGTGCACATTTTTTGTTGAATGGTGACGCAAAGATAAGACTAAGACAAGACATAACAGCGACATCAGCAAGATAACCCCGAATCTAAAGTCTAAAGACAAGACAAAGACCAAGTCATAAAAGGGAGGTAAAAATCGCACGAACGTTAAATGGTCGTTGGCGGAAATTCATAGGAGATCACGTTCCTTTGACTCTTATAATTCGCGCTGTTGGTCGTAATCGAAATCTTAAATATTAAACACAAAATTTCAACGTCCCGCTTCTTTTCATTCAGGGTCTACTTACAGAGAAGACCTTTTCACGCAAAACATAGACCTTTCAAATTGTCAATATTTCAACATTCCCTCTATTTTCTTCCCCTGGAGAGATGTCTTTCACAATGGTTTCATCTCATGAATTAGTTAGTACAACATTAGTCAACTTTGCGGGCAAAATGTGAATGAATATTCTTTTGGGGGAGATCTTTTTCTATGTGCGATGATGACTTTTCGAAAGCAAACGTTATGCATTTACAAATAAACGACTGAAAACATCTTTTTTCTCTAGTCCTTTATTTACTTCTTCTTGTAATTACACTTGGCTCTTTGTACGACTAACGCTTTGAACTGGACATGTGACCACTAATATTTATGACCGATTTAACCAGCGATTACAATTCATTCAAAAGTCTTTTGAAAAGTGACGGTTTCAAGTAATAGACCTTCTTTCATCGCTGAAATTGAAACAAAATATTTAGAAAACATACACATTCAAAATTGAGTAGTAATACTTTCATATATTATTATATATATAAATTGTGTGAGCTCATTTACGCAAATATGTTTCTTATATATGATTACATTTGTTTTTATATTTGGAAAGTATAAATAAATAATACCCGATATATGATAAAAACATTAAATATATTTGAAATATTCTTATTAAGTGACTATTATTTATATTTAACTATTATTTTCTTAATATATCAATTATTTTTAACATTATTATTTTAAACAATTATTATATAATCCATTTGTTTAGAAAATACCTGTTGTTTACAATTATTTATAACAATAATTTTTGTTTTTTTTTAATTATACTAAATTTGAAATGATTTCATTTATATAATTATTTAACATTGTTTATGTATTAAATTACATTAACTTTTCAACAATTTCATTTTATTATTAATTCTATTATTTGTGATTCTCTTAATTAATTTTCCTTTCACATTAAATGTTTGTTTATATTTATATTATATATATTTACCTTTAATAAAGTATTAAAATAATAATTGTTTTATTATTATATAATCGTTATTTAAATATTGTTATTTATGATTCTATTTAATCATCATTAAGAAAATATAATTTAAATTATATTAAATCGCATATAAAATTTATTCACAGCATTTCAGTTTTTTAGATTTTCATTAGAAATTGTAATTTTAGAATTTACTAATAAGTTTTTAATATGCGAAATTAGGATTTGAATAGACGGAATAACAGAAAAAACAATATAAAATGTTTATTATCATTAATTTAATTTAAAACAACAAATAACACAAATAATGCATTTAAAAATGGCTTAAAAACTTAATTATAATTGCCGAAAAATCGAATCAATAATGACGCAGAAGATATCAAAAAATTGCTACAAAATTTACAAATGTAGCAATTCTATCAACGTTTTACTACAATGATTAATTAATTGAAAAAATAAGTTTTTATTTACTAGGAAACAGTTATCATATAAAATAAAAGTAAATTGTTCTTCATATTTTGTTGACAACTTTTTTATTAAATTTCTATTAAAAATATAATTAAACTTTATCAATCTAACATGTTAATCCAAACACGAATTATATCAGTTTAGTTCTCCTTTGAAACTGAAGTATTTTTGTCGGTCAACCAATTGGGCTCGATGACAGAAAGGCCTCGCAAATAACATTTGCCAGTAGCAACAATTTCTGTGAATAACACAAGAGGCGTTTTTGTGTTATGCAGACAAGATGACGGATGTATTGCAACTGGTTGCTTTGTATTCACCTTAACAAACCATACGTTAAATATATTTGTATTATTAATTAATTTTTATATCTTAAAACTATTTTTATAAATAATGTATATTATATGTTATTATTCTATTTTTCTATAAATTTAATATTGTTTTATTTGAAAACATGTTTGTAATTTAATTTAATCACTAATTTCACTGTGTTCACTAATTACATTATTAATAGTATTTAGGATCTCTATTAATATGTAATCTGTGAACTTTAGCACTGATTTTTGAGTGCTTTTTTATTTACTTTGTCAATGATTTTTGTTCAGTTTACATCTTTATATGTAAATCTTGAAATAATATTTATGATTTACAGTGTTATCTATATCTATATAGATTTACAATAATAAATACATTATTAACTACTTACTGTGACGTAATTAAAATCTCTTTGCAATTCAGCTAAATTTTCGCTTAGACCTTCCAATAAAGCGCGCCTCAATCTTTCTGTATTATTACCACAACTAACTTTTTCTAAATTGGCTCTTTCAGCCAACATTGCCAATTGTTGTCGAACATCGGTGGCATACTCTAAATTTCGATTATGACAGTAATTGTCATGACACCACTGTTTTTTGTGTTGTGCTTTTGAATACTCTTTGAATACATTCAACATCATTACATGATCACCTTCTGCCGATGAAAATCTACAAAATTATTAACAATATTTAAGTTAAATCAATTTCTTCATATATGAAATTTACTTTTCTTCAACTACTTAACTGAAATTATTATCTGTTCACTGATTTCGTTTTAAAAAATACATACCTTTCTCGAGCATCATGCGCTTGTTGCCTTTTTGACGGTGGATCTGTGAAAATAGATTCACCAGAAAGAATGGCGATCACTGTAAGTGCTTCTTCGAGACACCGATGCTCGACAGAAGCTAACAATACTTTTGTATACCTTGGGTCTAAAGGAAAAAGGGACATTGTGCGACCCAAAGTTGTTAATTGTGGTGGAGAACCTACAACAGAACAATTTTATGTATTAATAGATCAAGTTATAGTCATATTGTTACAGACAACAATAATAATTACTATTAAATACTTCATTATGAAAACTATATTTTAAATAAAATAAAAATTTAAATAATCCGTGAAAAAAACAGAAATTTATGGAAATTTTAAAAATATGAAAACAAAATTTATGAAAATTAAAAAAAATATTTAAAAAGTGGAAAATGCACGAAAAATTGAAAAATCCGTGACAAAATATAAAAATATAAAAATTTGAAAAAATATAAAAATGTCGAAAGTTTATGAAAACTTTAAGAATTCATGAAAAAATTCATGACTAAGTCAAAATTTTATGAAAATGTCGAAATTTCATTAACAAATCGAAAATTAATTTCAATTTAACAAATTGTAAAATCCCCAACAAACCTAAATATAAATTTCATAGTTTCTATGTAGCAAAAGTTATTTGAGAATTATTAATAATTCGTAAAATACCAACCTAGAATGAACTTTTCAATTGACATTCTGTTTTACATGGACATATCATGATAAACGTCAATAATTGGATATTTCATAGCAAATATTTATGTGGATTATAAGTGAAATGCTTTTTGAATTAATATAATAAATCATGAACATTGTAAACATCTTTAAACACAATACAATAACTTCGTCGCAAATTTCGAATGTTAGGATTACAAATCTCTTTAGGAAAAAAAATGTTACGCTTTTCACCTTTGACTGCCCCCAATTTTTCCAGACTAGCAACAGCAACATCAATTGATTCCTTTGATGGTTTATCCATAAAATCGAACGTCGTAATATCTATACCAATTGCTAAAAGTTGTAATGCTACACCCATAAGTGAGCACCTTTGTATTTCCGGTACCGGCATATCCGTCATACGTTCGAATTCTTGTTTCGTGTATGTGCGATAACATTTACCCGGAGCTTCTCGTCCCGATCTTCCAGTGCGTTGCCAAGCTTGTGCTTTTGATATTTTCTCGACTTTTAATACGTCAAGACCAGTGGTGGGATGATGAGTTCGAGCTTTTACTACTCCAGTATCAATCACTGTTCGAATTCCTACAAAGTAAAAAAAAATATCTACATAAGTAATGTTATTTTGTTTAATAATGTATAATACGTATTTGAAATGAAGTATTTTTGCTTGAAGAAAAATAACAAAATTAAATTATATCAAATTACATTGTTTTTAATTGTATCTTTAACCTGATATAGTAACTGATGTTTCTGCAACATTCGTTGAAATAATGAGTTTTCTCATGCCCGGTGCCGATGCTTTGAACGCATCCAACTGCTGATGCGTTGGCAATTGTGAATACAAAGGGAACACCTTGAGAGGTGGATAATTTTTTCCATCCAATTGTTTCGCTGCTTGTCGAGCTGCCAGTACAGCTGCTTCAATTTCCTCTTTGCCAGTTAGAAATATCAGAATGTCTTCGCTATAATATTATTAAAATGCATGCAGTCTTTGATTATACCTTTGATATAATCAAACAAAGTATGTTATACATTTCATTTCAATATCATGTTCAATTATGCTTAATTTAGTAGTTAAAATTAATCTCAAATATTACAGAATGAACATTTGTGACATTTTTAAAAAATTATAATATAATGTAATATAATTTAATTTTGTAATTTATACAAAATTGTACATAAAAAGTGTATAAATTGCATTTTCAAAATAATTAGAAAACAAATTATCATATCATAACTTATGTTTTAAAATAAAATTTAGACAATGTACACTATTTTGTTTAATTTCAATTTGTATAAACTGATTCAATAAAGATATTTTTGTTGTTGTTTTTTTTTTTTTTGTAATTGCAATGCAAATTTTCAGAAAGCAGACTAAAATGTCATTTTATGAATACTTATTCATAAATATAAACAAATATGTAAATTATATATCGGAAAAGTAATTATGATTACTTTGGCGGTGCTTCTCGATGGATTTGAAATGCAGTAACTAGAGCTGAAAATGCATAATCATCCTGCTGTTTGGTCGCGTGAAATATTCGAACGGGATGCTGTCGGCCCTCAATGTAAATGGCAGGTGCCTGAAAATATTCCGTAAATTTGTCCACGTCCATCGTAGCTGACATTACAATAAGCTTTAGTGGTGGTAAATTCTTTAGTTTGCGCAAATTTTGCGCACGACGTGCCACTCCAAGTAGAACATCAGTTTGGACAGATCTGTTAATCAAATTCAACAATTATTTCATGTTTTTTAAATTCCCAAAATTATATAAGATAATGGCACCGGCTTTCGTAACTGTGCCAGTTTTCGACATTTAAGATTACAAATCCTATTTCTATCTCTTTCTTACACATTATGTCGGAAACCGGACTAAAGTATCGGAAACCAGTGCTTCTACCTTATCTAAAAATATCCGCTAATATATTTAAATAATATATTCTATTATAATTTGCATTAAATGTTGTATTGACATTTTGTAATTAATTTTATATAGAAAACAAAAATGCGAAATCACCGTTCATGAGCTTCATCCAATATAATTACAGAGTAATCAGACAAAGTTTCATCAGTCATAGCCTCGCGAACCATCATACCATCAGTGAGAAATTTGATTCGCGTTTTTTCCGACGTACACTCTTCAAATCGTACGCAGTAACCGACTAGCATACCCGGTCTAACATTGCGCTCCTGCGCAACCCGTCGAGCAACACTCACGGCAGCGATTCTTCTCGGTTGAGTAATTCCGATACAACCACCGTTTTCTGCAATACCACCATCTAATATCAATTGCGGAATTTGCGTCGTTTTTCCACTGCCAGTTTCACCGATAATTATTAATGTATTGTGTTTGCGAATTTCTTGCATTAATCTAAACAAAATATAATCAAATTTTAAAATGTAATTATTATTGTATTAAATATAATTATATTTTTATTACTATTTAAATAATTTTATTTTTTATATTTATATAATTCATGCTTTTTATTATAAAATTATTAATTATATTTAATAAAAGTTCAGTTATAATTAATATGATTATATTTTCTAAATGTGGAAACGTTGAAAGTATTACACAAACTAAAAATAGCATTCTAATTTAAAAAAAAAATTATAACAGTATAATACTTATATTTATACAATCTTAACCAAAATATATAGAAACAAAGTAATTCTCAAAAATTTAATTTCTTTGAATTATTGTAATTTAAACAATCATTATTTCTATTGCAAAATTATTGATTATTTGGTTAATAACAATAAAAAATTATGTAATAATAACAATATGATAAACAAAATGTCATGTAAATAATACTTTTTTCTAATCCTATTGACAGGCAATAATTTTCTCTGTTGTTGTATGGTCATACGATCCTTCTCGCTGATTTCTGCACTACCGTTTTGTGAATCGTCATTTTTTGCCAATTTATTTGGTTTGTCGTGAAATATTACAGTGTTTGGACGTTTTGGAGCAATTTTCGTGAAGCTGGACGTTGACTTATTAATCACTCCGTATTTCGAATCCAAATTATCATCGTGAACACCCATTTTTGTCACATACGTCAGAACACAATTCACAACGTGCTTTTTAATCTCTATATATATAACTAACAATACGACGCACGTGTTGCTTTATGATTTTGGAGCATAAAACTTTACGTACAAAAATACACACACTGACACACATAAAAGTATATGTTCAACTGCAATTTGACCAACATGAAATATATGAAAATGATAATCTTCTAATGTTGGCAACAATGAACGAAAAATTTCGTTTGAAAAAAAATCTAATAATATTATTTTATTAAAAAGAACATTGAATTGTATTAAAAGTAAAATAATACAATATTTTAAACATTCTTTATTAAATAACACAAATTATTTTCTTTATTTTTGAAAATAAAATAGCTAATGATTAAATTTCACTCAATTTCAATTGGTTACATGTTTTCATTTCAGTTTTAAAAGTATACTTTTTCACAGTATATATTTTTTTAATACAAATTCGTCAAGGTCAAATTTCGGTAATTTTCGACTCTGTTTTTTATATTAGTATAGCAAATAATACAATTTTTTCATTCCTTAGGATATGTTTTGATGTGACGCAATACGCCATGTCTACGTAGTGAAAACAACAATATTACACGTCTTCTAATATTTGTTAAAGTAAATCATCATAGGATTATAAAATTAATATAACATTTACAATGAATATTGTTCCTGGAACTGCTACACTCTTAGAAGAACTCGATAGTAAGTTAATTTTACCAGATGAAGCTTCTGTTGATAAAACATTATTTTTAGGTTAAGTTTAACGTTTTAAAAATCAATGATAAATATTTGTCAAAATAAAAACATATATGTACCTTTAATTATTTGAGACATGAAAAGCAATTTATCTTATCTCTTTTAAGTCATTTTTTACATAAAAAAAAGAACTCTACAAATGTACTCATTTACCATTGCATTACCAATTATTTATAACTAATTAATAAAAACGTATTAATTCTTAAATTAAAGAAAATTATATTTAAATTTTGTATTTTTAAATTCTTTTATTTTTGTATATTATATTACAACTACTTAATATTTAATATGTGAATTTCAAATTAACAAATTATTAAATTAAACTATTTATTATCTATTTATTATTAAATTAATATATTTTCATACAAAAAAATTAAATTATGTTTTCATTTTATCACAGAAAAACTGATGGTTCTTCTACGAGATGGCAGAACGCTAATAGGATATTTAAGGAGCGTAGATCAGTTTGCTAATTTAGTTCTTCACAGAACAATTGAAAGGATTCACGTTGGTAAAGAATATGGCGATATTCCGCGTGGAGTATTTATCGTTCGGGGAGAAAATGTTGTACTTTTAGGTGAAATTGTAAGATTTTTTTCTATTAAATTCTATTATCGTTTTACGTTACTATGTATCTATTCATTATTAATATATACATTCACAATTATAATTTTAGGATAGAGAAAAAGAAAAAGATCTTCCACTGTCGGAAATATCAGTTGATGATATTTTAGATGCCCAACGACGTGAACAAGAATTAAAACAAGATAAAGAACGATTAATGAACAAAGCGTTAAAAGAACGAGGTCTTTCTTACATCCCTGACCTGGGACAAGATGACATGTTCTGACCCTCGACAGTATCTTCGAACTATGCCAATTAATTGATATCATTTACTAATATTTATTTTGATACTCTTAATGACGAAGAAAAACATTTATTATTACATGCAATAATAGTTTTTTGTTATAAAATTATTATTGTAATTTACAAACAATTATGATGGAAAACACTTGTATATACCATATATTTGAACAAGCAAAATAAAATAACCGATATAATCATTTGAAAACTGCATATATTTTACTTCAGTTATCCTTTAATAAAAAGTTTATGTAAAGATGAGAAGTTAGCTTTTAACGCCAATTAATGAGTAACGTCTATAAAAGTCAATCAAATTAGAGATTTTTTGACAGTTTTAATTTTGAAAATTGTTTGACATTCTAAGGCTAAGTAAAACTGTCATAAAAGTTATTATTCTACTACAATGATCTGTCAAATCATTTTTTCCAATACAAATGAAGTGGATTCATGTAAATATAAAATTCCAGTGCAATTCCAGGAATTCTCGTATTTTCAGTACACTGGACACCCTCATATTGAAAATAATAGAAAAAAATTTTAGTTTGGTAATATAATAAGCATATTATAAGTTGTCTTAATATGCTTATCAGTTAATGACTCTTTATCTTGGAACAATATACAAGTGTTTGTCTAAAAATATCCTTTTTTATTTTGTTTATCCTTTTTTATCTTTATTTCTTTTTATTTTTTTTGTTTTGAAATAGAAGATCAACAAATTTTATTACATTTTATTTATACTTCTACAAAAATGAAAAATACATTAACGAAATTCCATATGAGAATGTCCAGTGTACTGAAAATGCGAGAATTCTTCGAATTGTACTGGCATTTTATATTTACATGAAATCTACTTCATTCATACTGGAAAAATAGATTGATAGACCATTGCGGTAGAATATTAACTTTTTATAATTAAATTCACAATTTTATACTTAAAATATATTTTTAATTAAACAAATATTAAACAAACAAATATTGACGATCAAAGTTTTGAAATGGTTTTTTAGAATATTGCCATAATAGTAATATTTTCGCGTGAATAACTTTGTCCATATTCCAAATATGTCAAAAAATTCTTATATTTATATATTAAAATGCATTACATATTTTCTAATTCAATTTACGATTTAAAAATCGAAATAAAATAATAAAACTAATATCGACGATAACATTGATCTCATATTGGTAAATAAGGATATGTGTAAATACGAAAATTGCATTAAACAAAATTAACTGTAAATATTATTTCAACATAAAAACGGCTTGGAATTGAATTCTTATTATGTTTCGTTACGAAAAAAACAACCATTTATTATGTTATTTGTATAAAAATTAACATATTAGCAGATATATTTTGATTATTTTTCTTTACTGAAACTATATTTAATCTGAGAAATTAATCTAAGAAATAAATCTACTTTGGTAGTTCAATAACATTTATAAAAAAATTATTTAAAGAATGTTATTTATGCATCTTTAATTGAAATATTACTAAAAAATGTGGGAATTTGGGCTGTACATACTTTTCTTTTATAAATTTAAATTTAATTTTAAATTGTAAGTTTAAATTTAATTCTAATAATTTTTTCCTGAAAATTTTCCTCAATATTAAGACAACTTTTATATTTAGATATATTTTATGATATATTTATTGTTTTTGGGACTTATCTACTGTTTATAAAACAATAGAATTTAATGATACAATCATGAAAACTGATTGGTTGTTGCTCCTTAATAAAACGACCTGTGATTGGATGTTTCCAAATAAGACCCAAGCGCTAGAGTGGGGAGTCCCATCATCAGTCACTATAGTAGTGGGGGGAGGAATATTGTCCTATATACATTGGTTCCCAAAAGGATAACATTCAGTTGAGTTAAAAATTACTAAGTGAAATTGTGTCAATTAGTGCCATATTTTAATTCAAATCCAAGAAAACAAAAATGGAGAACTTTGAACAAAGAGTTTCTGAAGAACTACAAGTTTTGATTGTTCATTTAAGTGTCTGCATTGCCTGTCGCAGCCACTTCGATTTATTGGAGTACGTCCTTTTGCCTCACATACCCGAGGCGGAAAACCGAAGATACGTGGCTTGGGCGACAAAACTTCACGATATCTTCTGCGGGCACCCAGTAACAAATATCATCGAATTGAACAGCCACATTCGGATGTTCAAGAGAATGCTGGGTAGCAGATTTGTGCGGGATCTGCTCGAATTTAGAAGGAACAATCCGGGTTCCTCACTAACGTCAACAAACGCAAAAGAAAGTGCAAGTGAGGAATGTGCTATTTGTTTCGAGGATTTGCTCGAAAAAGATAAACTTATTCGAGTGGTGAAATGTGGACACGATTTCCATGAGTCTTGTCTCAACCGATGGGTTGAAACCAAGAATTCTTGTCCGATGTGTCGGTGCAAAATTAAAAAAGATACCAATTTTTTGCACTGCATTTCGGACTTTGGAATTCATTGAACGCATTACAGGGAGTTTTAGTGGGTAGTAGTCGCTAAAACCTATATTGATAGTCTTATCAATAGTGGGGAGACTGAGTCCCACACTACTAAACTTTGTTTAGTGTGCGTAAATGCATTTCTCCCTTCTTTAGCATCATTTAATTTGAACTTCGATGTTAAAGAAAAAAAAAAAAAAAAAAAAAAAAACTTTATAAAAAATGGTTGAACCTACCGAATAATTACTGTCAACTCATATTCGGAAAATAAAGTTAAATTCGTAGATTTGAACCGATTATATGAAATAGAACTCAAGTTTTAGTTAACTTGGATGATATTTTGTTAATACTTCTTTTATTTATTCAATTTTCATTGGTTATATATAAACTGTCAGTGATATAAAAGATTATCCAATAATTAGGTTGAACATGAGTTAACAGAGATTTTTAGGTAGGTTCAACCTATCCTGTCAACCGAACATACTATATGTTTGTTCGTTTGTTTGTTTGTTATTCGTTTGAAAACAAATAACAAATTAACAAAAACGAAAGTCTTAGTTAGAAATATTTAGTTTTCGTATACGACCCGTTTTTTCGTATAAGAAAATTATAGCTTCATGCAGCGTTGCCATTTTGTTATTTGCCAATTTGAGAAATCTGCCAATGTGAGCCTCAATCATAGAAATGCAATTTTTAATTAAAAATATTTTTTGTTTAAATTTACATTATAACAAAAATATCGAAATTAATTAAATCACTTATTAGAACGAAAAATATTAAATTATAAGGGAAAAAATTGAAATATAATTGAATAAATACTTTATTTTCAAAGTGGCATCAGTAATTTACAGTACCTGTTTTGTAATGATAAAACAGTTGATAAAACTGATTTAAAAAAGAAATAAAAAAGCGATTGTGTAGGAATTAACAATGTACAAATTGTATGAATGTCGCTTCATAAAAAACTATGAATATCATTTATAAAATAATGTTTAATAAGTGACTTCTAAAAACGAATAGGTGGGTTACTTTTACGCGTAACGTACTCTGACGTAGACGTACTTTTTGTTTGGACGTGTTCAATTTCATTTGTAACATTTCAATTAGGCACTGATTACGAGCAAGTTCGTTGTCCAGTATTTGATGTCAGAGTACTAATTCGTATGTTTCGAATCTTGCATTCGACGGTAATATTTTATAAAACCTGATTGATATTCTGCAAAATACAAATAATTCATCATTTCGTTTAGTTACATATACAGTTTTAATAAAGTACTTCTAAAATAAATACCAACACTTACATTTTTACCTAAAACGAGGTAACATGACCATCTTTGATCTTGGTCTTAAGATTTGATTCGCTAAGTTGTTTGCACTTGCTCTTAGCCATGATCTTGGAATCGTTTCTTTGAAGACTAGTGCTACGTTTTCGTGGGGGTGGAACAGCTCTGTCTGGTGAGTCATTCGGACTGCCCGAACCACCGGAAACGACACCCGAAGTATCCGACTCAGCCTTTGACTCGGACTCGGATTGTTCATAATCGTCAGTGCGGGATGAAAAACTCAAATCAACCGGACTTGCAGTTAAAACGCTTCTCGAGAGAGCATACTCGCGACTTTTTGGACCATAATCCAAAGTACTATGTAAATAGTTGCCAGAAGTTAACAAATTTTCTTTTATATCGACAAGGTTTTCGTAGCTATCGGTCAAATATGACTTCTCCTCGACGATCGACTGACACGTCTTGCGAGTATAAAACTTACTCTTAGAAGTTGAACTCGCAAGATCGCAGATGTTCGAACCGGAGACCATCATGATTGGATTTCGGGAACGTGGTGTCATCATAGTTTCCTGAGGAATTCACAATATATTTAGTAGAAAATAATTTTTTGTTACTTTACTTTTACAAATCGATTCATGCATAATTTGCATGCAAAAGTAATTCGTAAATAATTCTGTATTATAAAATGCACAGAGATCATTGCAAGTTGTTAGTTGTTAAATATAGATAACAAAATGCAGATTGTCATAAATAAAGAAATAAATGTGGATCGATAAATATTGTACGAGATGTGTGGTTGAACCGACTACTGATTGAAGTAAACCTAAGATATTATTCATTTAGGAGTAAATCTGAAAATACATACTGGGACAAAAGTAAAACATTAGATGAAAAAATTTACTCAAAAATTAAATACAAAAAATCTGCAATAAAATGCAATTTATATTAACTTTTTAAGAATATGAATTTATATTAATGAATGGATGATTTCTTATTGTACAACATATTACACGCTCCTATGCCTACGAAATTACCTGCATAGCTTTGGGCATCTTCGTAGCGCTCTGTGTGATGGGGCTCATGCTCTTGTCCTTGGAAATGGGTGTGAACATGTGATGTTCACTAGGTATAATTGCGCGACGCAACAAGTCTGAGGGTGTGGACGTGTGTGTGACCGTTGGCGACGTCACCTCATCCGTTAACTCAACATCACGCAGTGCAATTTCATTCTCACGAACAAAATTGGCACGTGCCATTCGTTCAACATCGGACAACGAGTTGGAAAAGCACGAGATCACCGGTTCGACCTCGTCGACGAGGTTGCGTCCTCGCAACGGCTGTGATTGATGCTTTTTCGGCGTTGTCTCGCGCGACGATGATTTTGAAGGCGAACCGTCGATGCGTACGAAACGCTTCAACATGACCTTAGTTTTACCGAGGACCGGTGTGTCAATACTACCGGTACTGCTGCTCAGTGGCTTCACCGTCAACAAATTACAATCCTCGAACGAATCGTGCGCATCCAGCTCGTCGACCGACTTGCTGCACTGGCTCGACGCGTGCAGCTTGTTAAGATTCTGCACGAGTCGAAATTCAGTATTGAGTTAATTGTTCGTTTAGATTTGTGCAGATTAGTTAAAGGGTTAGTCAATATAATTGAATGCTCAGAGAATGCTGATATTAATTTTTCTTTTCTTGTTCTTCTTTATAGAAAGTAAAAGTGTTTCTTCAAAGGATTAAGGTGATTCTTCAGGTTAGGTTTGTTTAAAAAAACACCTTCCCTAAATAAGCAAATTCTACACATTTTTAAAGCACGAAATTGATTCAGATTATTCTAGTTATGTCAAAGAATAGTTTGAATGAATTTTACGACTTAAAAATGTTTAGAATTCGTTTTAATAGGGAAGCCGTTTTGGAAACGAAACCAACCTGAGATTTCACTTTAAAAGCTATTTGCAAATTTAAATTCTCTTTAAATTTATTAAAGTTTCAGAGTCTTATCTTAAAAATAATTCTTCGTTATTCCAAAAAAAATGTTTAAAGAAACTGCATTTTTTCAACATCCTCTTCAAAATTGAAACTAAGGTTAAAATTTGTCAAGACAACTACTTAATGTTATAAGCGAAATCTTAATTTCTATACCTACCCAAAAGATTTGACTTACCGTAGTAAAAACATTTTCTTCACTACTTGATCTACTTAGTCCATTCTCATTGGTCTTCAAATCATTAATCTTTTTGTTATTTCCCAACAATTTCTTCTGAAATATATGCTTCTTGATTGAATCCCCTAAGCTTTTCGTTATACACGCTTTGCCGCTCGACCGTGGTGTCATTTGCATGCTTTCTTTATTCAATTGCTTAATTAACCGACGTTTTTTCGTCGACTCCGGCATAGCCTGTATCGTTGCATAAAGTTGCGCCAATGCAACCTGCGTGTCTTCTTTTGCATTCGCTGCGGCTGTTAATTTGTGATCAACAAAACTAAATACCGTATGCGCGGTACCTGTTGCATCGGACGTTGATTCATTAGTCTGCAAATAAAATCACATTATTTTCCTAATATTCAAAATAATCTTTAAAAATTAATTTTTATATTATCAGCAAATTTCTTACATCATTTTTATTCGGACTCATCATTTTACGCTCTTGATTTGTCCAATAAGCTCGTACTTCAACGCCCAGTTTTTCGGGTATATCAAACAATTCGGAACCTTTGCGAATCATAAATGCAACTAAACCTGACAGGTTTTGTGAGTTTACGTGCAAAGCTTCAGGAGACAATTTTCTCGGACACATTAAATGAGGCGTAAAAAGTGTTGCGAGCGTATCACAATTCATTTTGTTACTGCTCTCATAACTTGCGGTTTTATTTAGCAGCTGGATAATATGCTTTAACAAAACTCGATTCGCTATTGGTAACATCAGTAGTAACAATTGTAATACACGTAGCAAACGTTGTTTACTAGCTGTTAATTCGCTGCTACATAGTTCTAGAAAAAATGCTTAGATTCAATTATGTTGTTTGCAAATTTTAGATTTTAGAATCAGAAACTTCATTGTATATAGAAACTGAATGAAATTAAATAAAACAAAGATTCAAGTTATTTTCACATCAAATAAAAAATAATTCGTTGAATGTATTTTACCAGCTATTTGACAATGAGCTGGATAATGTAAGTCAGTTAACAATGGTTCAGGCAATTCTGCTAGGTAACTTTTAAGAACTGAGGCACAATCGTGAACATTATATTGAGCTTCGTCGAGATTCAGGGGCGATCCTTGATACAGAGATGTCTTCAATTCCTGTTGTCGAGTCAACGCTCCTGTTCGACGAAATATTCCTTCTTGAGTTATACCTAATTAATATAATCAGAGTTATATCATTTTCAAAATTAAATTTTTATGTATATGATGGATTAATTTATAAATATATAGACTTACACTGCTCTTGAGATAAATAATCTATTAAATGTTTCATTTGATTAATCCCTTCTTCAGTTAACGCTGCGCTACTTTCCATCCCTTTTTGAAGATTCATCGTCGACTTTGGTTTCTTTGAAAAGCATAGTATTCCCCATTTTTTTAGTTTTGCTTTTTCAATTGTGCAATCGTTACTGTTAAAATAAAAATTGTATAAAGTAATAACTTAAAATCAATATATATAAATTTCACATCTAAATTGCAATTTTGCAATACTGTATTCTAAAACAGTGATTCTTTTTATTTAACCAAATCTGTTGTTGTTTTCTTTAATGGCTATAAACGCTTGCCAGACTTTAATCAAATCTTAATGCTGTAAACAAACATGTTCACGATTTGTTCACCTGAAAACATTTTATAAAATAGCCAAAACAAACGATTGCATAAGTTCCATTAAAAAAGCGTTAAGAGGATGTCAAAACACTATTTACCGACATTACAGATTTTTTAAATTACATTTATTTTGAATATTAGAATTAAATTTTAAGACCATACATTGATTTTCTCATTTTTTAAATTTATTTTAAAAGG
>JABFPJ010003134.1:0-17002 GCA_022817425.1 Gryon sp. ZL-2020 | reverse complement strand
GTACAAAAGGGTACATCTCCTATGCTTAAACATAGGAGATGTACCCTTTTGTACAAAAAATTTGAGATGTCACCTTTTACGTAAGAAGCGTCGATATGTACAACCCTTCAACAGGTTGTTCCTTCAAAAATAGCACTAGCGGCCGTCAGGACACGTGTGACAAACGATGCTTTTTGCACAAGTGCTAACTATTTAGAGTACAGAAAAGAGTTTTTCTGTACGATATGATGTTGGCACAAGTATTATACAATTTTATTTTTCAATCACAAATAATAAACACGTTTCATACTTTATCACCAAAATAATTATCAAAACATTTCCAATATTTTATGCCTCTTTAAGAATATACTTGGAAATACATAAGAATTCGCTTCGAAATATAATAACTTTTATTTATTCCAAACTTTTTTAATATAATCAATTTACGGCACTGTATTGCACTTAGAGTGCATGTTTATTAAATTAACAGTTCGATATTTCTCAAACTTACGTCCTAACATTTTAATAACAATATTAACATCATATCATATTTATATTATAATTAAATTATTGTTTTTTTAATAATATATATTTATTTTATATTGTAACGATAGTTACAATAGTTACCGATGCTCGAAACTATTGCCAAGCAAGCGATTCAATTGATAGTTCGCCGCTCTTAAGAGGATGTCAAAACACTATTTACCGACATTATAGATTTTTTAAATTGCATTTATTTTGAATATTAGAATTAAATTTTAAGACCATACATTGATTTTCTCATTTTTTAAATTTATTTTAAAAGGTAAACGAATATTACTAGAATTAATTTGACATTTTTATTTGAGTTCTCGTTTTTGAGATGAGAAAAGAAACGAGAATTCAGATTACTTCAAAATCAGGTCTTACAAATGAAAAAATTATGCATTATTACATTCTTCCATAAATAAAGAGTCGTTCTATACTCATTAATTTTGATAATTATATAATTAAGCTGTGCAAATTAAAAAGTGCCTAACTCCGTGACTATAGCACTGCGACATCCTCTTAAGGTAGTACGGCTGTTATAACGACTGCATTGAAATATTTACCAATTATAGTTTAAATGAAAGATAATTCAAAATTATATTCAAATGATTTTTTTCAATATTTTTTATCGAGTGAATTTTTAAGATAATTCAATTTGAATGTTTAGATTTTCCTATATCGATGCATTGGTTAGAGTAGCGCCGACAATGTCGTATTCAGCGTTGTTTGTTTTGGAAAAGTATCGACGAGTATTGATCAGTCGTTATAACAGCCGTACACCTTAATTAGGCAGCACCTGACGGGCGGACTAAGACGTGACCCCCAAGTCGCATTATGCGAGCCGTGGCGCCTTGCCCTTTACCGCGCGCTCGCAGAGTTGCCCTTTACCAACGACGTCTTGCCCACGTGTGTGCGTGATTTGCCCCGAAAGCCCCTCCAAAAATTTTATGCCAGTCGCCCCCGCAAAGTGCCATTGCCAACAGCTAGCCAGCCAACGGCCAAAGCCAGCTAGCCAAAGCCTCAAGCCAGCAGCCAAGCAGCTCACTTCTTTTTTTTATTATTATTTTCCATGAGTTGTTTTCCTTTTTTTTTGTTTTATTTGTTTTAAAAAATTGTTGCAAACATTTATTTTTTCAAGCCCGTTTAGCGTTTCAGCAGCCTTTTGCCAAAATATATTAAATTTCGATATTTTTTTACACAGAATTCAACAAAGTAAAGCTCTCAATTAGCCAGCCCTTTTGCTTTTTGAGTTAGCTCTTTTAGCCCTTTCGCTGTCCTTTTGAAAAATTAATCCAAATTTCGATATTTTCCTGTTGCCAGCGTCCAATAGAAGTCATTGGAGCTGCGAATCACAAAGTTTTTATCCCGTTTCAATAGCCCTTTCTAGCTCTTTTTAGCCCTCTTAAGCTCTTTTGCCAGATTAGTCCTTTCTCTCCATATTTATCGCAATTGCAATTGATCTGAGACATGTTTTGCAGCCCTAAGCCTCTCAGTCGTTAGACTTTTTTCATAATTTTGCGTTTCTTCGTGATTTTTTTCTTACTCTCTTCAAAACGATAAAATTCCCAATAATTGGGTCCAGAAAGCCATTAGGAATCTTTCCTATATGCACTCCCTTCTCGCCCTTGATATTGAAGGGTTGCAGGAGGTATTGGCCCAATTTTACCACCCTCAGCGCCTCGGCCAGACATGCCAAGAGGCCAATTCGCCACCATGCCCTCTTCATGGAGTGGTGAACTTATCGTGATCTGATGACAATTCCACCCTCAAGTTTTGAGAAACTCCTCGATAACTGCAGCACTGCCAGCCTGCCTGAGAGTGAGCTTTTCGCCAGCTTGCTTTCGCTTGCTTTCACCGGGTTGGCTGATTTCATGGTCCTCTTTCATCAGAAGTTTAGTGTTTGGATTTCCAACAACAAATTTGTGAGGAAATTCTTTACCGCACACATGCCGAGGGTGAGCTTATCTCAGATTTCCTCCAAAGTCTGAAAAGAAAGTCAAAGAGAAGTTCACTCTCTCAAGGAGTTAGAGAACCTTGGGGGCTTTCGTAGGTTGTGTGGTTCCAGCCTCCCCCAAAGCAGACCATGCTGCCGGAATTTGCCTAATACTACTCTACAGCACCCCAGAACAGATTCTGTTCTGGGGTGCTGGGCGCTGGATGATTCTCCGACCCGGGTTGCTAGTTCTTCGGCTCAAGCCAGACAAAAAGTCATGCCCAGCCAAGCAGGAACTATCCCAAGACTAATCCCCAACAAAGTCAAAATCGTAGAGTCATCGAATGCTGAATCGCGCAAGATGCCCTTCACAAATGTTACAGCAAATTCAAGCACCTCTATTGGCTTGATAAAGTGCTGCAAAAGATTCGCACAGTCAAAGATTTGACACTCAATCGAGAGAAAAGTGAGTTCTGTTGTTTGGGCATCAAGTAACTGGGTTTCATCGTTAATGAAAGTGGTTTGCACGTTCACCCAGATAAAACTACAACAGTAGTGAACTTTTCCACTCCAAAGACAATTGAGAAGATTTCTGGGAATTATCTCCTGGTATCAGAGATTCATCCCCGCATATTCCACCATCTCAGCCCATCTCAGCTCCACCAACTCACCCTTGTATGAGTTGTTAAAGGCAAATCGCCTTTAACAACTGGTCCACCACCCTGGTGCCATGCATCATGTCCCCGATGCCTTATCCCGGATGTATGAAGACGCCGAAGCCCTAGCCACTTTTGAGGAGATCGCCGATAAGTGGTATTGGCGTCTGTATATGCGGACTCAAGATTCTCCCCTTTTAAACCACAACTACAAAATAGAAAACGGGCATCTCTGTTCCCATTTCGAAGGGATAAGGGGATCGCATGACCGATGACATTCGATACAGCGAATTTGGTCCGAACGTGCCTCACCTGCCAAGCTTTAAAGGTTTCCCGGAAGAAACCACCAGGTCTGCTGGGTCGTCGAGAGTATGAACAACCCTGGCAGATCGTTTCGACGGAATTCATAGGTCACTATCCCCCAAGCATGCAGGGCCACCAATATGTCTTGGTTTTGCAAGACTTATTTACAAACTGGGTGGAGATAGTTTCCTTTTAAAGAGCCACTGCAAAGCAAATCATATCAGCCATAAAGAGCCGCATTGTTTATCGCTGGGGAGTAACCAGGGTAGTGTTAACCGATAACGGCACGGAATTCGCCAACAATGTTGATGTCCTACCTGGGACATGTTGCTAGATGAGTTTCAATTTGCCATTAACTCATTGGTGCACTCGAGTACAAAAGTTACCCCAGCTTTCTTTAAACTGAATAATGACTGAACACAAAACTAAATAATGATTAGCGAGATGGAGGACCTATTGTTGGGAGGTGAGGAGAACCCGGACACCGCACAAGCCAACCTCCTGGAGGCCTTTAAAAAGGCCTTCCCGGGCCAGGCAGCCAGGCAGCTCACTTTTTTTTATTGTAATTTATTTATTTGTTGTCCGTTTCCGTTACGCCGGAAACGGACAAATAAAATATAAAAAAATTATAAATATTTAATTATTTAGCCAAATTGTTTATTAAGATTAACTAATAATTTCTATGAGAATTAGACTTTATTCCTATTATTAAATAACTAGGCATAATCAGTTTTAAAAATAGTTAGCAGAATGTTGGCTAACAACGTTGTGACGATTCAAAAATGTCAAAGTGATAGGAGCGATTGAAACTTAAATAAATAACTGAAGGACAACAAACAACAACATTGTTAATCAACTTTGGGGTAACGTTGCATCCCACACTGAAAATATATTGGTGCTTGAGAAGCTCCAACTAATGGGGCTTGTCAAACTCCAATATATTGGAGTATGGCAAGCCCTATTAGTTGGAGCTTCTCAAGCACCAATATATTTTCAGTGCAGGGGTCTAAAACTTGATTGCGCTGGCTTATCACTTGTTAAGTTTTAATAAAGAGGGTAGAATGTAAAGATGGCAATGTCGCTGCTTGCCGCTACCGCTTAAAAATTTTAAGCGCGAAAAAATGTAAAAAAAAAGGAGTAAAATGAGTTAAAAAAAACAAAATAGAAGAAAAAAGTAAAAAGAAATAAATTAAAATAATAGAAGAAGGAAAAAAGTAAATAGAAAAAAAAAGAGAGAGAGAAGGTGAAAAAAACAAAGATAGAAGATAATTAAAATATTGATAAATTTTAAAAGATTTCAAAAAATTGAAATTCAAGTGTCAAGTTATTAAAATTGAATAAATTAAATTATTTAATAATTAATTAAAAATTTAAAGTAATAAAATGTAATTAATTTTATTGTGAAGCTATATATTTAAATTATAAACCTAACGTATACAACATTTATTTAAAAGCTTTATATTTCACGCCGTCTTATAGTTTTCATTGAGTGGTCATGAGCGCAGATGGCGCTGCGAAACGTGTCGAATGAATAACATTGCAATTTCAGACCCCTATTTCATCCTAACTATTTCCAAATGTCAAGACATCGTCGTACCGATTTACACAATTGTTGGTCTAACATTGGGCCATTTGAATATTTCCATATGTGTTCTAACATATAACATACTTGTCATAAGTATAACAAATATTGAAATAAGATTTAATTCACTTTTACATCACTTTTTTAACATGCCTATGCAATTTTATTGCAATATTATTATAACTAATGTTAATATACAAAATATCAATAATTAGTTTATCGAAGCAAAACATTTTTGTATTTTGGTATATTATTTTAATTAATCAGAAGAAACGCTTACAATGGAACTTCATGCATTCATATGTTAAGAAATAACGTATAGTTTATTTAAAAGGACATAAAGGATATAAGAAATTTTGTCATTAAAATATAGCTTTGCAATTTTCCAAAATCACAATGAACAACTTTTTTTTCAATATTCATTGTAAAATGAAATAAAGTCAAAATGTTTTATTTAATAAAACTCATGTATCCTTATATTCAACACGATATTCATAAATGTTTTATTGAGTATTAAAAGTGAGATTTTTGAAAATCCAACATGTATAAATCTCTTATAAACTATACAGCTTAAGTACAAATAGTGCTTCAGTCTGTTCAAACTTGACACACAAAGTATTATTTTAAGGGCACTTAAAATTTCATTCTTATGTTTTTATATTTATTGAAATATATTTATTAAAAGTAAAATAATAGAATGTTATGGAACATTACAATAAATATTACATAAATTAAGTAAGAAAAACAGGGATCGCTATGCGCTCATATCGACGTTTCTTACGTAAAAGAAGTTATCTCCAATTTTTTTTACAAACAGAGTGATCTCAGAAATTTTGTACAAAAAGAGTTATATCGGAAAATTTTTACAAAAGGAGTTATTTCAAATGTTTTGTACAAAAGGTGATATCTCAAACTTTTTCTATAAAAGGAGTTATCTCAGATTTTCATTGTGAAAGGAGTCATCTCACTTCCTCTGTGTCAAATTGCCATTTTTTTATAACGACGTAAATGTAATTTAATTATATAAATTTATATAAATTTAATTTTACTTCTCAAAATGTTATTAAAATATAAATAAAATCATTTACTGATAAATACATTACTAGAAAGAAAAAATTGGTCACCTAACAAAAAATCAAAAATAGCCAATTTGGAAATAGCTCGTAGTCTGTCAAAACACAAGCAAATTGAAAAAAAATCAAAAAGCGGGTTATTTGGGAAGGTTTCTAGTTTAGTTTACATACACATTCGACATTTCTTACACCTCCAATAAATCCCCCCTAAAAAACATGTGTTATAAAATTGAAAAAAGAGTTCAAGTTCAAACCCGCGCACGGAGTCGAAAGAGTTCGGAATCTCTTTTTTTCCATTAGAATCCAAAAGTACGTTTAATTACGCTTAATTTGAAAAATATTGAGTCCTTCTGGAAGTAAAATAGTCAAATTATGACCAATTTAAAGAAAACATGTTTCTTGACCAATTTCCAATAAAATTTGGGCAATTTAATAGAGAACGATCGATAATTATGGTTTCTTAGTGTGCAATATGCAAAATGTTAGTTAAAGGCAGATATGTTACGCATATTTTATGGAGATGTCATGAAATCTTAATATACCCATAACATATCCACACGTACCCTATGAAGGTATGGGGCTGGGGCAGATGACTTATAGCCAAAATCGATCTAAGACGGCCTGGTATTGTGGAGTAACAAAAAGGATAAATATGGAAACTGTATAGAAAACTAACAGGAGAGAATGGGCACTAAAAAAGTTGAGTGCAAACATAAATTAGTTGGTTGCATATGTGAAGTCAAAACACAATGTGCATGGTGGAATCAGCTGCTAACGGCCATCATCAATAGTCTACCGGAAGTCGAACACTGTGAGGAAGAAGCAGTATCTAATATGCTTCAGACCACAGCGAGCTCTACCCAGACATTGCTGGGCCTAGAAAAGAGGCCATATGCTATGGTGGCTGCTGCGCAATAGCAGAAGCAAACAGCGACCCCGACGGAGAAGAGGAAGCCGTCCGAATCTCTGCCGAAAATTGGGAGATTGCTAAAAAAGGCGAAAATAAAACAGATAGAGACAGTTGACACAAGAGAGGGTAACGAAATCTTGTCCACGTCCGTGTCGACGCCTCTAAGGATGAAGACAGCTGCAGATGAGTGGAAGAAGCCGAAGAAGGAGAAGAAAAATGCGAAACCGTGAGCCGAAGAAACGGCTACCCTGCCCTGATGCATTATTGCCTAAGGCCAAGGAAGGTTTGTCGTCGGCAGACATACTGCGGGTAATTAAGACGGATCCTGAGCTGAAAGAGCTGCAGGATGAAATCGTACAAGTCGGGAGAAGCCACAAGAAGAATCTCTTGATAGAGTTGGACCGTAAGGCCCATGACAAGATTGAGAAACTTCGTCTTCTGGTGGCTGGAAAAATGGTTGAAAAAGCTGAAGTAACCAGCAGAACCGAGGTAATGGTCATAGAAGTCAAAGACCTCAATGAACTGATCACAGCGGAGGAAATGGTCATGGCTCTTCGAGATCAACTCGAAGGAGCACCAATAGTAGAGAGTGCAGACGTGAAATCGACGCGAAATACAGTCAAGTCTGAAAAATTCAAGATTATAATTTGTTACTCTATAGTCCATGATAAAAAAATATATTTTGACAAAATTATTCACAATGATCCTAGTGCATTATAATAAATGATTATTTTATTATTTTAACAATAATGATCAACGAACGTTCACATAAGAACAAAAAAATAATTTTTCCTTTTTTTCGTAAAATTTTTCTTAATATTGTCCCTCTGGGGTTGCGATGTCAGAAAAAAAAAGAAAAAAATACTTTTGTTTCTTACATGTTAACGAATAAAAGTCTTTAATAACACTTCAATAGTAGAAAGTGCAGACGTGAAATCGACGCGATACACGGTGGAAAACAAACGGCAGTGGTCATCTTGCCAATAACCCTTGCTGAATGTGCTCTGGAGAAGGGCTTTTTCAAAGTTGGTTGGGTGAGCAGCCGAATCCCAGAAAAGTGTTTTCCCCTGCGACGTTTCCGGTGTCTCGTTTGCTGGATAAAATCCAGCAAACGAGATAGGTTTCGTCAGCTGTGCAGTGAAGTAGACGTGGATCTCTGGGGGAGGCCCTATAGAACGGTTATGGCTAAGCTTAGGGGCGCCACCTCAGCATCTCCTAGCTGTCCTACCTTGATGGACGAAATAGTATCAACTTTGTTTCCGCAGCAGACACAACTACGCGTAGGCGTAGAAACTGCGATAGAAGATGAAATCCCGACCAGTTCTCTTCTGTGAAGTCTACAATTCCTGTCTTTATGAAGGTACATTTCCCGTCAAGTGAAAGCAGCAAAGACTTGTTCTTTTGCCAAAAGGCAACAAACCGCCGAACGATCTATCGACATATCGGCCCATCTGCTTTCTAGACACGGCCGGAAAAGATCATCTCCTACAGACTACTGGAATTAAGTGAAGGAGTAAATGGCCTCTCAGACAGCCAGTTTGGCTTCAGAAAGGCAAGATCGATAGTAGATGCTATAGACAATGTTGTAAGCATTGCAAGAGAAGCAATATCAGGAAGGCACTGTAGACGCGACTCTAAAAAGTACTGTGCCATAGTTACTCTTGATGTTAAAAATGTGTTTAACTCTGCCAGATGGAATAGCATCATGGCAGCGTTACAACATATGCAGGTTCCAGCATACATCATCCGAATCATCAGTAGTTACTTTAGCGCGAGAAGCTTAAGGTATATAACTGATATCGATACGAAGATGTACAATATTACAGGAGGTATTCCACAAGGTTCGGTTCTGGGACCACTCTTGTGGAACATAATGTGTGATGCAGTACTTCGATTGCAAGTGCCTGATACTGTTAAAACAATTGGCTTCGCAGACGACGTTGCAGTTATCGTAGTTGGAAAGCATCGTAAGAATATTGAAGGGGATGCAAATAACGCTAATGCCCGTAATCGTCAGAGGCTTTCGTCAGTAGGTTTAAAATTAGCAGACCATAAGACTGAAGTTGTGCTAGTTTCTGGCAGAAAGATCCGTGAGTCTATTATCCTAACAGTTGGGGATACAGACATACGATCACAAGCCTTACTGAGATATCTTGGAGTGCAAATCGATGAACGGCTACGGTTCAAGGAACTCATCATCAGAGTTAATAAGAAAGCAGCACATATCACAAACGCGTTATCGCGATTGATGCCAAATATTAGTTATCCTAGGCAGAGTTGACGGAGACTTCTGTCTAGTGTAACAACTTCGTAACAACTAGCGTAAGCCCTATGTCCCCCGCGAAGTAGTCTCTGACGAAAGTGCCTCAGGGGGATTAATTGAAGACAGACGTAGGTGGTTTAGTGGAGTAGGGTCTTCCGACGAGTCCCACACTCTGGACCAATTGTAAGTAAAAAAGATTTCCTCCGTCTATATATAAAAAAAACCATACCGATTCCATAACACAGATAACAATTCGGTAACATTTTCATAAGAACCATTATTACAGGTACACAATTCTGATTTCATATTCACCCATACAAATACCACAACATCTCCATACAAAACATTTATTATGGAGATTTAACTCAATTTTTTTTCAAAGTAAGCGTAATTAAACGTACTTTTGGATTCTAATGGAAAAAAAAGATTTCGAGCATTGTAATAATGTTTTCTTCTATTTATTAAAAGAGTTTATTAAGAATTGAATGAATGCAATAAAGTAACATGTAACATGTACGCCGATTTTGTAATGTAAAAAATAAAAAATTTATTCAAATGTAGAATTCTTCTGCAAATTATAAGAATCTTGAATTATCAATAATTTTATTATTAAAATGTTCAGTCAAAAGAAAAATCTGTCTAAAGACGTAGCAAATAGATATTTGGCATTTTCCGTTTAGAAATAAGAAAAAAAAAGTATTTACAAAAGTTTTGGAATCAACGTTATATAATAATGAAATGCTGAAATTATAATTGAACGCAAATTTGTCAGAGAAAACGTGCTTGGTGAACCGCAGATAATCCACTATTCGTTTCACGAGAGCCACGCGGAAACAAATATATTTTCAGTCGTTTAAACTTTGTCTGCCGAAAGCTTAATTAATAAGACAGAGTTTCGTTTCCGCTTTTAATGCCACAGAGGAGAAAAACTGAAAAGAGAGCTGAAGACAGGGGAAAATTGCAACCACATTTTTAATATGGACATTTTTTGTATTCCAATTAACTTTTTCAGCGAAATTCTTGCGCTAAAACTGAAAGACTATAAATTATTTATTATCTCAACGCTTGAAAATTGCAGTATGACAAAATGAAAAAAAATGTTTGTGACATTCAAACATATTTTTCATCACTCCGAAAGGTAAAATTCCTTTCAACTCCCTAGGGAATTCTCGAAAAGCAGCATTATTTCTTTCCTCGTAATGAAAAATATCGTACGTAACATGGGAAATGATCAAAAATCAGTTTCCCTTGCAGTTGCAGACCTCGCCAATGGCTCGGCTTGTAAATTTCACTTGAGAGAAGGGATTTCTGATTGCATTTCCCTTGTTGTGTACGATAATATTTTGTCTTTCTATTCCATTTTTCAATATACAAATTAAACATACTCTTAGCATACGATATGTAATGTTTCTTTTATTTTACTAAATATGTTTTTCAAATGGTTAATATAAAATGTTTGTAACAAAATTTGAAACATATTTTGGATAATAATTATTGTATACAAAGTCCATGTTTTCAAGAAAAATAATATCGAAGTAATTGAGAAAAACACTGATGGCTTCATTGGCCATTTATAAAGGCAAATATCCGCATTTCGCGTGACGAAGAATCATTGATTATGCACGTCGATTCCGGCTAATCCTTCGATAGGATTTGTTCCGTCTTCTTTCGTCGTAATGTAACTTGATTCCGCATACTTCACTGGATATGCCAACTGCTTGCCCTTATTGTTGGTTATTAACTCCTACAACATATGATTTTCTTTATTATTCACTTTTAGTTTGACCAATATTTATATGGTTCGAATAAATTATTTTATTTTTCCAGAAAATGTATTACTTAAATTTTCTTGTGATTAGAAATGAGTAAAAAGTTATAAAATCAAAACAAGTTTTATCAAAAGAGTAATTGTAAAAGATATAAGAATGCAATATATGAATATTTAAATAATTGAAAAAATATATGGGACATAAATAATATGCACAATAATGTTTGATATTAATTTATCAAAACCAATGAAAAATTGGGGGATATTTTACCAAATTATCTAAGAAGAAATGATAAATTTACCTTCGTACGATAGTTATAATAGATCATGGTTGTTTTGTGAAATGGATTGGGTAAAGATAGATTTATGTCCAAAGGAGCGTTTCTATATAAGTCCAGTGCAAGTCTGAAAAATTCAAGATTATAATTTGTTACTTTATAGTCCATGATAAAAAAATATATTTGGACAAAATTATTCACAATGATCCTAGTGCATTATAATAAATGATTATTTTATTATTTTAACAATAATGATCAACGACGTTCACGTAAAAACAAAAAAATAATTTTTCCTTTTTTTGGTAAAATTTTTTTTAATATTGTCCCTCTGGGGTTGCGATGTCAGAAAAAAATAGAAAAAAATACTTTTGTTTCTTACATGTTAACGAATAAAAGTCTTTAATAACACTTTTATTTTCTTTATTTATAATTAACTTGCTTTATAAATAAAATTGTATGTGGACATTTGTTTAACTTCCTTTATAACAGAATAACACTAAATCACGAAAAACTGTCAGTAAATAATTTTTATAAATTCACCTTATTTTCATGTCTGCATCAGTAGCATTATGTACTGCGTAAAGAATGCCTCGCGCAATGAACATTTCACCGAATTTGTGATGATCAACAGTCAAATTCCATGCATATTGTGGTATCATTGTTACAGGGTCAATTTTTATGACTACTGTAGAATTTGAGGACAATCCATAAATAGCCCACAAACCTGTGAATTTCGTTAGGAAACAACCAGTTAAATCAACTTCAAAGCCATATTTTGGACAGCAAATGATTTACACATTCATATATTTGATTTCTACATTTATGCATCTCACTAGTATTAATTACTTCATTTAAAGTATTTTTATTTTACTTTATGAACAATTATGAACAATATTAAATCAAATTAATTTTACCATTTTCGTCGGTATCAAAGTCAACGTAGTTGTAATTATTATCAGGAGTATAAAGATAGTTTTTCGTATTTGGAATGAAACCTGGTAGTTTGACCTCTTTCGTGTGTTTTCTCATATAACTCTCATTTATTATGTCTTGGGAACTTGGTAAATCGAATCGAACTATAAAATCTTTGCCTGCTGGGTGGTAGAAAAATGATCCATTGAACACCACATGACCATTACCCTGAAATTTAATCAAAATTTATTGAAAATACAATACATAGTTTAAATGAATTACTTTATTAAATAGATACTAATTAATTTATTTCTTGCTAAAAATGATCGATTTATGTGTCGAAGTGTGAAAAAGCTAATTGGAAGGAAAAAAATCCGCAAGTACGCTGACGCTGGGAACCGAACCCGGGACCTCCTGATTACCGGTCGAGTGCTCTGACCACTGAGCTACGCCACCGCGGCGGATTCTTCCCCTACAAATTCGCTTTTTCACTTTATAGTATGGGTGCTCCTAATATTGAGCCACCTTCCATACATCCCCAATTTTTGGGTTATCTTACTTACACTGTAGATAAAAAAATCGTAGATAAAGAGATGATTATCAAAATAGCGTACCTATGTTCACAAAGAATTAAGTGTTGAGCTTTTCAAAAACAATGTGTATTTAAATGAAACAATGTAAACATTTTTTGAATAATTTATGGTAATAATAATTGTAAATACAATTAGCAATATCATCTTTACCAATAAATTAATTAGAATCTTTTAAATAAATTCTTTTAAAAGTTGGATATTACTTATATCATTTCACTAATACATGACGAAGTACGTAGAATAATGTTTAATAAATTTCCATTAAAAGAAAGAAGGACGCGCTGAATACTAATAATTAATAAAGCGGTATTCACGCGTTGTAACTAAAGTTGTTTAATCAATCTCTTATATCTTTTACACTCTTTGTGTAATTTATTCAAATATTATCACCTGGAAAACCAGTTAATTAATTAATCCAAGGTATCCATTTATAAAGTACGGCAAGGTACGATTTATTCAATGCGCGATAAAGTTTCTCTAATTTCAAGTGGCTTAACTAATCATCAACATTAAATAATTGAACTCTACAATACGAAAAGTTTATTGTCTTAACCAATTATTTCAGTTATAATCAAATCAAGCAGAATCCGTATATATGACATCAACTCACACATGTTACTTCAATTACAACAAATATATAATAACAAATAAAACATTTATTTACAATCTACTACTTTTTCATATATATTTCAAATGTATTTTTTTTAAACTAAAATCTATAACAAATATATAAAGATTTATTTTAAAAAACATTATTTTTATTCATTTTGATATTTGAATTAAATATATAAATAGTAAGAAAATATAATGAAAAGCATTTTACACATGAAAACTTGAACAATTTACGATCAGTATTACTTTAGTTAAATGTACATTTCTAGTATTATCGTATTATTAACCCGAATAAGAAAACAATTTGAAAGTTTACATTGGATAAATTATCTAAAAATATTTGCGTAAACTTGTTGTGTAAAAATTCTACCATCCGTAGGATTACATTAAACATTATTTATTAAAAGAAATTCCTCGCGTGCAGAAATGACTCCTGATACGAATATACGGGCTAATACGTAGCGTAAATGGATTTACCTGTGAGCTGAAACGGATAACAAGTGCAAATGAAAATCTCTTAAATCATTCGCTGAAAGGACTCCAACATTGTGTTGTACTAATGAAAATATTACTACATGACTGAACAGAAAGAACTCAATTTGATTGATGCAAATAAATCGCAATGATATGTTTGTTATTTGTAACTAATCGTTATTTAACCTTTTTTCAAAGATTCGATAAAAAACAACTTTTTTTATATCAGCTATTACTTATTTATACTAAAAATATAAGAATTACCATCATTCAAAGAAGATAGATTTTCGGCATAAAAAATCATTTGCCGAAATAATATGAAAAATGCCACAGAAATTTCGTATGCAGTATACGATTGTTCGTATGTAATTTTTCATTAAACTGAACCTTTAAGAAAATAGTTATTAACGTATACTTACCTAGGGTTTCAGTTCAAAACCAATTGTATTATTATATATAAAAATAAAATTTAACATACATTTTCTTAAAATTTCAGCTCAGAAACAAATGTATTATTTCATCATTCTTAATCTTGATAATTCATGACTAATTATATGAGAACAATTGTATACTGCATATAATATTTCTGTTGCATCTGTCATAATATTTCGGCTAATAATTTTTTATGCTGAAAGTCTACATTCTTTAGACGAGGGTAACTAGAGTATAAGCGCGCTATACCTGCACAAATTTAATATTTAGTTTTCTATAGCTAATCTTTTTCATTGATTTATTGTTATAATTATATTTTATTTTATTTTCTTGATTTCTGGCAATTTCATTTTGTTAGTATTAATTAACTTGATCTTTATAAGCATTGGAATGTCAAACCAACTTGAAAATTAGAGACAAATAATGAAGGAATCTGATTGATTTTCGTCAACGTTATACATGAAGATAGTTGTAAATGCCAACTTCATGATATACATACATTTTTTATGTATTGTTGATTGATGATGATTGATTGATCATAACATATATTATTGATAATTATAAGATTAATAAGTGAAATTGATTAGTTACATAATGTTTTCAAAGAAAAATGTTATTTTTAACAGAAAACGAGAATGGAAGTTTGAACAAATTTTATATTAACCAAATACAGTTTAAAGTAAACATTGGAAAACAGTAGAAATAATCTTATTATTTTTCAAGATAGTCATTTAATATTTTCTAAGTCAGAAATTGCAAATAACTACCGTGAAACTTACAAGACTTTTTTATTAAGTTCCGAAATGTTGTCTTCTTTCGAAAAAGATTTCTGAAATTTTCGAAAGTCCATAGAAGCTCATCATAACTAACTTTTAAATTAGTTGCAACTTTAAATTCCAATTGGAATATTCTTCCTTACAAAGTTAAAAATCACATCTTAGGTTGAAGCATTATAGCTCTAAAGTGATACTATATTTTAAATAATTACTAGTTATTTAAATACATAAAATATTATTTAGAAATTTAAAATTAAATTAAACGATATTAATGTTCATAAATATACATTCTTTTAGGAATAAACATTCTTAATATGAACTATATATACATACGTATAGATAAATATATAAATATTAATTGAGATAGTACCTGGAAGGAATATGGAAGTCTAATCTCCCTAGGTTTGTATTTGGACAAATAATTTTCGTTAGAGGAATATTCGTAGATATAAGAAAAATTTTTTTTGCGGCTTGTCATCCAAAGTTTATCACCCACAAGATCGGCCTTAGGAGACGAGTCGTGCAACCAAGCGCCGTGTAAATCGTCCATATCGCACTTGTACACAGGTTTGCCCACTGCTTCCGGTACACCCTCTGTTGCATACACATATTTTTCAGTAAAACGCATCTCTGTATATATCAAAGGCATTTTTGCATGCATAAAACTGGAATAGAAAATAGCTCAAACAGAGAATGTAGCTTGCAAAATATAAAGAACCTGAATATGATGTTATAGGGTATGCATGAAGATACGCAGAATATGAAATTGCGAAGATAAGTTCAGTTAAATTAAAGCATGTGACAGAAATTATATTTGTGTGTATGTTTCTAAAAAACATTGCAACCAAGTAATATAATGTTTAAAAGAACTATGACGATTTGAATTAATTAGAAATATGACAAATGTGTCATATTTGAAATTGTTAGATAAACTTTTGGTTGTTATTATCAATTTTTTAGCTGTTCATATGAGTGGATTTATGAAATGTTGGCAATTTCTATGTATAAGTAGAAAAAACAGAAAAAGAGTCGCGAGGTTTCTTTTTTGCAGTTTGTGCTTTATTTTAGTGAGATTAAGTAAACAATTATAATGCCACACATCTGTTAAGTCGAATTTTGAAAAATTCATAAATTTTTAAATTTAGATTGGTTATGGAGTTTACGATGGAACTACGGAGTCTACAATTTATCGTAGTATTTAAATTAACACATATATTACCGTCTATGTTTAAATTAAAACCAATTTCGAAAATCGAAAAAAGCAGATATTTGCTAACTATTTATATATGATTGTTCATCATATATAAACATTTACAGAAAACAATAATTATATAATATTTCATAAAGTGTTTAATTTAAATAATATAATATATAAACATTCATTAAAAATGAAAAAGACACGCCAAGTTCAAAGATTTTCTCTTTTAAAAAATTTAATGAAATTAAAAAAATATTAACTTTTTGTTCAGTAAAAAAATATAATGAAAATTAAACACATACATTTTAAATAAAATAATGCAAAATACTGAAAAATATTCAGCGAATACAAAGTCCTTTAAAATCAAAATTAAACAAAAAAACTAAAATAAAATTTGCCAAGTATTAAATAATTCACCGAATACAAAGTTCTTTATCTTAAAACTCAAAGTAAAAACTGAAATAAAATTTGCCAAGTACTAAATAAATATAAATCATATTTACTTAAGATATTAAAATTAAAAAAATAAGAATTGACACAAATTTAATTAGTTTTAATATTTTGGTTAGTTTAGTTATTTCACTTACATTCGTTATTCTTGTTAGGATTGTTCAATTTTTTAATTTTTTTTCTAATTAGGTATGTTAGTTTCCTTAGCTTTAAAAACTTAATTATTCAACTTGGCGTTATTACATATTATATTATATTATATATTATATTAATAATGCCAAG
>JABFPJ010003133.1:0-17010 GCA_022817425.1 Gryon sp. ZL-2020 | reverse complement strand
GACTATGGATCTAATGACGTAGATCGTAATTTTTGCAAGCTAGATTTTTAAAATAACTATTAATCAAACAGCAATTTACAATTAACGATCTAGATTTTTATTTTAACAATCTATTTGGATGAGTGTATATTTAACTGAAATAATTTAAAATATTCTAAGGAATTGGCAAATCTACATTAACATTATTCGTATACAGGATAATTAGAAGGTAATTTCGATGGGAAATGATTTCTCATTGACGCAGTACACGACGTAACGCAGTCATTCTATTGATTGTTCATTTTGTATAATTTTTTTATTTAAATACCTCATCGAAAATACCGAAATCACTATGCAGATGCGACAGCGTTATAAATGAGGATCGAATTGAAACTGCGGTACACGCCTACTCAAGGTTGCTTGCACGACTGTAATCTCTCCCGCAGATACCATCTAATAGATACGCTTCATGAATTCAATTATACATTAACAAAAATTATTCATTACCCCAGCGGCTATAAGAATAACACGAATCGGAAATAAATAGTGACCGGCGAGATAAATGACGACGGCAAATAACTCAGTTCTTCAATATGGGAATCATCCCACGTCATACCCAAAGTGAATTATTTGCGTTCAATTCTAGTACGCAATTATTGGTCGGCGCATTAACATAATGCGCGTCATAAATATTTGACCATGATTATACAACCAAAAGTAAAATAAAAGTCCATTATTAAAAGTACGATGTTAATGAAAGTGCGAAAGAAAAAAACGACAATATCTTGCAAGATGAAAGACTTAACAACGGACTTTTTTTTAAACAAAATTCTTTGTATATAACGTATAAAGCGTTATTTGAATATGTTACAAAACCGCATAATGAAGTGTTTGTATGTATTTTATTTTTCATACTTGTTATAGCCCTTGCACGTCATTTTGTCCGCAGGTGGGTAATCATACGCACGTCGTGATACAGTAACGGCTACTGGGCGTGGATAAATCCTTAAACATGACCACGATAATCATGATGGAATACTTACGATGCGTTAACCGTTTCACGTGAAGGTGACATATCGTGGGGAAACTGATTTCTTCTACCTTCTATCCTATTGCTTTATCAATCATCACATAATTGTTTTTACCTATACATATATAATTTTCAACGATATATACATTTTTAAATTTAATCATTATTTATGCATTGTTTGATTATTACTATCAATAAGTAGATCAGTTTATAGTTAAATTTCTTAATAATGCATTCAATCACACTGAAATGTTTTCTCACAATGAAGACATTTTTCTACTTAAAAAGTACTCAAAAAGTCATCGAATTGCTCTAATATGAACATTTCGACTAAATATTGTTTATTAATAACTAATTTTTAGTCAATCATTCGAAATGTTTAAATATTGGTGATTAAGTAACAAACTATTGCTGCTAATTAAATGTGATTTAGATCCTTGTCAATCATTCATAATATTTAGATCTTAGATCATTTTATAGTAAATAGCAGACGCTATGAGCTTTTCTGCAGATGTCGAAAATGTGCTGTAAAATCATAGACAATTCATAGAATCATAAAACTGAAATGCTTATCAAATGAAAACGTAGATGAATATAAATAGTTTGCATCAATAAACGACGCAAATTGTTAATACATAATTTAAATCTTTAATTGCAAAACTTTGTCGTACTTCTTACGCTCATAAAAAAAAATTGGAACGTCATTGCAACACATTGAACTTAATACATTTAACTGTTATCTACTTGGCGAGTATAAAGTGTATGCAAACCGTACATCTAAAATACGATGGCAATTAAGTTGAACTTTCATTTCGTTGTATGTGTTATCAATCGATGAATAAAAAAAAGGCCAAATGGTGAAATCCAAAGCGCATAAACCTTATCGCGCTAATAAGAAAATGAATGATTTTTGTTTTTGGTATAGTTATTAAAACAATGTTACTGCGGCGCTGATTAAGGCAAGAAAATAAGCGACCAATAAAAAGAATCCAAAAAGGTTCAAAACGTGAAAGTGGGCATTTCAAGAGTTGGCCGCACTATTAAGAATACAATTACAAAAGTGTACACGCAATAAAATAACGCACACATATCTAACAAATGTTAGCTCATGTCTCATCTCGTGCAGCGACTCATATGATGTATTTACTGCAAAAGCGCAATTGGGAACACGTCCAAGTGCCGGCCATAATGTTCGGATTCGTAAGTGCGACGCGCTCGGCAGTCAGAGAGAGCTAATCAGAGAAACCAGCCGATGGCTGCACTTGCTTTGCATAATTAGCACGTCGGCTCTTCTGTGCGCGCCTTTGTCTCTTATTGGTTTTCTTAGACCACATGCTCGTGGACCATCCGAGCCTTCGTGTACAGAAGCCACATTCCATGATAATAAATCAAACATAATCGCGCCTCCGAAGAACCGTTTGTGTTCGCCAGACTCTATCTCGTGAATTACGTGCATTTTCATTTACTCGAGAATATGTTATTCACATTACGTCGTTAAGACAAATATCATTTCAAAGGCTCTTTTAAATACATCCTGCTTAGCTATTTAACATATAACATAAAAGTCTGATACTAATAAAATATTGTAACTTCTAATAAAAATCATTAATGCATCATTTATGAATCTGACAACAACTCGACATCTATGTCGAAAATTGTTACATTTTAATGTAAACGATTAATACATGGTATGGTAAAAAATATTACATAATTTACTTTTATCATGCGATTTAATAAAAACTATAATGCAGCATAATAATTTTTACTTTATACCCTATTATATTTTTTATAATAGTGTATGATATTTGTTTACATGAATATCGAGTTGTCCTCCGATTGATAAATGATATTATTTTTGTATTATGATTTTGTATTCATTTGTATTATTTTTTAGAGGAATCATTTTGAGAAGAAAATGATCATCATATTGAATTATTACAAATTTTTGTTGAAATAAATATTATTTATTTGTTTTGTATTATCATGTTTTTAATTGAAACAATTTTGTGCATTAATATCAATCAATTTGATTTATATTGAATACCATGGTTTCTTAAAAAATGTGCGATGGAAAATATTCGATTAATAGTTTACAATGTTTGTAACATAATTTACATGCTGATGAATAATGAAAATGTAATATATTTTCATCACATCAGCTTTCGATTTTTCGAATGAGTATAAGTAATGCAAAAAATAAAAAGTCCATATAACCAATAAGTCATAACTGTTTCAATTGTAAATGCCTTTGACTACGCAAAAGTACCAGCCGCGCATGATTAAACTACAATCTTTCATTAATGCTTTTTACCGTGTGGCTGATTACAAACAAGAATCATCAAACACAACGAGAAATACAAAAAATGGTAATTTATTTGAACAAAAACGTGGAACAATTATTGATACGCATTCTCATTATGCATCGCAGACGTGTTACAAAAAAGCACCACTACGAGCGACCAACTACCACAGACGTTTCTTAAACGATATGCACAACAGAAATGAGAATGATCAAAACAATGTACGATAATGAAGAATTATCGCCTCGTAAGATGTGGACTAGGTATACCGGAATACTCGTTAGTGATTTGCAATCATAAAAATCGTCATGTAAATGCACACGCTTATAAGCGTGTATCTCTTGCATTATGCCAAGTTCTTTATCACAACTTGTGTTTCTTGTTTTTATGTCACAATCCTCAATTAAAGATGATATACATATTATGAGCCATATATTGCATCGATTATAGCTCAATATCTTTGATTAATGTTAATATAAACAATGATAAGTTGCAATCTTTATGTTGCTTTTTTTCCGTACGCTGATTTTAATCGTTATTTTTTTGCACAAAATTTAGAGCAGTTTGACGTAAATTAAAATATAAATTTTGCACGTGATTAACAATGTACTCATATACTTAATCATTAAGACTATTGATAATAAAAAATTATATTAAACAAGTGCCAACAATTTAACTTAAAAATTAAGATCAGTTATATGAAGAAACAAAATCTGTTTTCTGAACCATTTCGTTAATCATACTTTTGTTGGATATAAGATAATTTAAGATAGAAAGCAACAGTAGCTACAACTGCGTTATTAAGAAGTTTTATTCTGACGGCATTTTTAATTTCACTGAGACCGTAAACATTTGGACTCGACGTGGCCATACGGACCAAGGTTACAAACGTACGACCTCCAATATATTTGCATATTTTAATGAGGTACCACAGCTCCTGGAGGAAAAGGTACAAGTTGGCGATCGAAGTAACCAGAGACTAGGAAGGGACGACTATTAATCCTGAATTCCGATGTTAATGTGCCGCGAAACTTAAAAAGATTTGCAAAATCGTGTTAATTATCTGAATTAAATTAAAACAAGTTTGCTACATATAATGGATTTTAATTTCACTGAAATTACGAAATAAATATTATTTGTCTACTGTATTATATTAAGAAAGTTATATTAAATATTAATAAAGTTACATTACATTTAAATACAAGTTTGTTAAATTAATAAACCAGCAAATTATATACAGACAAATACATGTCTAAGAACTTTTGTGAAATGTTAAATTCCATAATGTGCAAGCATTATGTATGCGCGCGGTGTAAGATCTGTTTGCTAATCAAAATTATCATAATATTATTGCAGTAATCTTTTAAAGTAATTAATATGATAAGTAAATAATGCATCTGCTTAAACGTATTACATCTATTATACGTATTTTATTTATTTCATATGAGTTGAATATTTTTATAATTTGTTTTGCAAGAAAAAAAAGTGAACAAAAAAAAAGTTGATCTTAAGTTTAATAGAACATTGACTCACATGATTAATCATAGCTTTGAATTGATGGACAATTTTGCCGCAAGACATTAATTAAAATTAGTAGATACGGAATTAATAATTAAGACTTGACGATAATGACGAATACACGCGGCGGCTGTAGGTACACACAGTGAATGATTTGATTTCTGTACGAGAGAAGCATGATCGCGTCATTGCATGCATGTGCACAGGATAATAACGTAGAGGCCGAGAGAATCGTGAAGGTAGGCGAAGCAAGTCGCCCGATTTATAACGCAGATGATAATTGCGGACCTAACTTAATATTCATGAGCCAATCAGATTTTCGTTCCGAGGGCGACGCGGAATTACTAACCTTCGGGCACCATTGCAAATTCATTGTAGCCTCTCTACAACGCCGATACTCGCTGATATTTACTTCAGCAGGTGTGAAGATATAATATTCTGCATTTTATTATTAAAGAGTAACTCGTTCTTTTTTTATTTGCACACAAAATCATTTTCTTCGAATAATACATTCACATTAGCAGATCAATATAATCTAGAATGAATCTTTACAGAATAATGAATCTTAAAAACCAATTCCGATGTTTATAAATATTTCAACGATATCTATGAAAATATATATATGAGGGATTCTAGAGAAGATTTCTTTTTAGTGGTCTCAAAAAGTAAAAAAAAAATTTATGAGCACACTTCCAATATCAATTGTATCGTTTTCAGGAAGGGATTCTAAACCTAAAATTAAGGCGGAACAAGACAAAAAACTTTTGTGACACATTTATATATTAATATAAAAATACACATATTTTTATAACATTGTATGTTATAAAAAAATTGTATATATAGTTTATAACATTGTAGCAACAATGTTATAAACTTCATTTTATTTAATTCACCATAACTTTGCGAATGTTTATCCCATTTAGATGATTTTTTTAAAAATGAAGAGAAGAGTCTCTCCTGTAAAATAACTATACTTCTTTTCTGTAAAAAATAACATTGTTGAATGTATGCGAACATGTACATTTTTTAAGAACTACATAATTCCTATTTAATCATTTCTATCGGGCTTTTTATTTGTTTCCAATTAAATGTATGTAGTAAAAACGTAAATACTCACTTTAATAGTAAAAAAACTAAATTTTAAATATATATACACTATTCAGGAAAAATTTTTAAAATAACCATAATAAGATTTTTATATCAAATTGGACCTTAAAGTAAAACAATGTGCAGCTTATAGAAAAACGATCAGTTCAGATATTCCTTTTAACTCATTCATTCTGAAATTAAAATCCCGCAGAATGATATAATGTGAATAAGCATTTGTGAACGAGTCATATGTATATTAAAGATACGTAAACGAAGGAAGCGGACCTAGAAAAGTATACATACATACATTTTGAACAAATCAACGACATAAGTATGCTTGACTGACAATAATTGTGCATAATTTTCTGTTTCGTGCTGCCTTCATGAAAACGAGACTTTAAACGAATGTTGAATCTTATTTTTTTCGTTACGCATACAGATGAGACAGGACAATCTATAGGGCGTGCAAGTTTCGATTTTTTTGCAATACAAGCAACCACAACGCAACACTTTATTATAATTAAAATCAAATTTCTTACTTTATTATCAATTTATTTAATCAAATTTTGGTAATTAATTGTTGATGAAAAAAAGTAATGCAAAAATTAATTTGGTAATGTTAATTATATTTTTGATTTGGCATTTAATCCATTTTTGATGCAGTGATTGAAATATAATCAATGAACTTCATTGAAAGAAGTTGAAGATTTGAAGTTGTACGTTAAATATGTAATTCGGTGTCGTATACTTTACAAGTTCAAGTGAGAAAGGCGAAAATTTGAAAAATTGTATTTCTGCATGTATCTGAACAAGCGTGTTAGCATTCTTGCATTCATTAAACCACGCTCACATTGTGAATCCGAGGGTATTAATGGTAACACGTCAAAATCAATTTTCATTTTGTGAATACTTATGTACGATGCAATCCAATTTGCATCGTTTCCCTCCGCATCCCGTGAAAAGTCCATACCGTGCGCATTTTACTGTAATTGGAAGCCTGCGAACGTTTGTTTCCGTCAAAAAAAATGAATACGACCAAACGAAAATTTGTTACGAGCCAGACGATCCGCAATTGATGTTGTAAAGAAGAGAAAAATCTAGCGTGTCAAAAAACTGTAAAGACAATTTATATAATTTATGTCTGCCATTTTCTATTTTAAAATACGACGTAGTGGTTTATGTTATTACAAAATTAAATGCAAAAAGTATTTCAATCAAATTTATATTTATATCAGAATAATATTTGCATTCATTTTGTTTGTGCATAGACAAAATTATTAAACTCATCTTTTTATAATACGTTTTAACAAAAAAAATAGATTTAAGTATATAGTGTCAATCATAATGTTTTAAGTTTTTTCACATACCGCAATAAAGTAATTAGTTTTAATATTATTCATAAGAACTCCGGGTGAAAAGAATGCGATAACGTCTTCTCTCCGAATACTTCGAACAACGCATTGTGTTTCGTGTTTAAGCTCAAATATAACTAACGTCAAAAATTATTTTCCATAAAAATGAAAAAGTTAATATTAAAGAAAAATGCTTCTGCGTTTTTTTTTTTATTTAAAATTAATATAAACTCATTTAAGTTTAAACAATTATTTTCAAATTATTTTTTAAAACATTACATCATTTCATTTTTTTTCTTAATTATATAAATATATATAATTATTTGTATAAATATTATGAATATGCATATCGCATAATAAATACATTTATGTCAACTTGATTCTTTTCTTTTTCCTCAAATATTTCCAATTATAGATTATCAAATTAGTCACATAGTTAAATTTTTTATCTCAATAATATGTATATTGTAATATTTGAATTTTCTTAACAGTTAAGCATTTATTTTTTCGAATATATTGTTTAATTGGTTCATTAATTACTTATTTAATAATTCATACAATTAAATAAGATTTAATGAAAAAACTGTTTGAAATTAATGCAAATGCTTAGCATAAAAAAGTCACACTTTATTAAATAATAAAAAAAATTTTATTTTTTAATTCCAAAGTTCTTAATTAAATTAACTTAAATTTTGTTATTATGATATACTTTCTCAGGATATAATTCTTCAGCACATATGACGTCCATTTCTCACTCGAATAACTTGAAGGAAAAAAAGAATTTTTCACCACAAAGTAGTACAAAAAAACAATACATGCATGTTAATATTTCTTAATTTTCTAATTATGAGTTTTTTACAAGAGCATATATTTAGCAGTATTTTAGGTTTTACTACTATATTTTACCATTTTTGTTAAAATAACATTAAAAACAAACTCTGACTAAGAATCTAACTGCTTCTATATGATATTTAATTCGATGTCGTCGCACTATGAACTTACTCAATTCCATCCCAGATCAACAACAGCAACATAAAAAATATCATTAAATTAATTATCTATAAAATGTTATGTCGTATAACACGTTGTATGGAAGTGCGGGATTGTTTTTATGGGAATAAGTGTCGGGAAGTAAATACTTTGGAATTTTTGTGGATGACGCTTCTCGTTTTAGAAAAGCGGCCATAGTAATCTGCGCGCGATTTGTACATGTTACTCGTTTGACCGCACTCGAAGTTGCTGCAAAACTCGAGTAGTTAGGCAACGGCATGCAAAAACAAATGAGTTAAAAAACCATGAAGCGCGTCGTCCCGATTTGACATTGTCGAAAGTTAATCAATGCCTGACGGCATATACGAGCTCGCTGGGCCGTTTCGTCAATTTTTTAAAATTAAATCACTATCTGTCCTTGTTAAATGCGTTTTCTGCCGGTTTCCGAGCTGGCCTTTTGCCTCTCCACTGCATCGGCATTCGCTTCATCATCATCCTGTGCACCATCAGAGCCCGACATCGCATACGCAGCCACTCTGTGTGTTATGCCTAATGACAGGCAGTTACCGTTGAAAAAAAGGGGTGCGATATAGAGTAACTACAGAGGGAGAAGGGGGAGGGGGTTTGACCGTCGATGAAATGTCATCGTTGGGGGCGAAGAGGAGGAGACGCAACGACATGTAAATCTACGTCGCAGTGAACTAAATTTACGATATAGATGTGCGAATCTCTCCGCTGGCGCGCACAGAGTATTACCAATAATAATGGAAATAACCGAGGGAACTATAGTTTGAAGTATAACAACGTTAAGGTCACGCGTTACTTAGTAATACAATCTAATAACAAGCTTTTTATATAAACCAATTATACGTTGGATTAACTCAAACAGACTGTATGATTATGTTATAAATTGTTGTTACGCTTTAGATACTCGTTTAAGTTAAAAGATTGGCCATTTCAAAACAAGCCGCAGTATTACTTGGCATTAACTCGGAACAACCATGTCAATGGTTTGCGCAAAAATTAATGCTTGTTTTATAAATGAACATTATTATTAAATGTAAGAGAACATAATAAATGAATAAATCAATTAGTAATAAATTTAATCAAATACTGATTAAAAAGTTAATAAAAGTTTCGAAAAGTATAATTTAATGTAATTATAAATAATTTGTTGAAACGCTATTAATTTAGATAATTAATAATGTTTTACTTTCAAATTTAATAAACCGTATATAATCATTCCAGAATGGTTACATATAAGAATCTATATAATCAAAAATAAAAAATTTTGACGTACTGTAAATTACATTTCTAAGTTTCACAACATTTTAAAATTTGATGCAATATTTATATCTTTTGCAGCCACAAAACTCGAATTCAAACTTAAATTTATTATATCACGTACCAATATTTTGTATCTTCAGTTAACAGTATTTATTAAGATATATTGTGCTGTTATTCAAGGATTTACATTTTTTACGATTTACATTTGTATATAAAAGTGGCATAAAATAATATATGGTCTAATATTTCGGTAATCAATTTTTACTCTCATTCAACCATCATTTTAGAAAACAAAAATAAATGAGTTGGTTTGCAATTTTTTATCTTCATAAAGCAAAAAACGTGTTCAATAACACATACATCTTAATGAATGATCACTTTGAAAAACATTCAATTATTACATTTCCATCGCATCAAATTAAATGTTATTCTTATTTTTTTATTCTTATTTGCATATTCTTTAGGTATAATTGGACCTTAATTTTTATATGTTTTATTGTATATATTTGATATCCTCTTGTGATATTTATATATGATGAGACTGACCTGTGATACGGATGAACGTATGATGCAAGGCAAATAACTGGTACAAGCGGAAGAATCATAAGTCTTGAATTCCTAGACGGTTCACATCTGGGTTACATGAATGGTCACAGCAATGTTTCTACTTTTTGGTTTTCGTGTTGTTTCACGTAAATATATATATATTTTTTTTCGAATGAAAATTCGGAACGTAAAAGAATGAGTGACAAACTTATGTTTCACATTGGATGGATTTCTGCAAATAAAAAAACAGTGAAGAATAAAATTAGAAATTGTAAATTCTGATTTTTGCGAAAAATAATAAGTATAATATGCGAAGTATAATAAAATGATTATTATGATATAACAAATTGATCATAAAATATAAATTTAAATGATTTGGTTGAGCATGTAATTTATCCAGCATGAGAAATATTTCGACGCCGTATTTATATGATATCTAAAAAGTAGGGAGAAAATGAGCAGTATTTTTTATCCTCCGCTACGACTCAATAACCTTATAAAGTATCTACGATGAAATACTTAAAAAAAGTATCCTATAAATAATGTGAGCTGTCTTAGAATAGGTAGTTTTTTGCATCATTTATAATTTATAGAGCAACTCTGAGATATGAATAAAGATGTAATGCTAATTCGCAATTCGCAAATCTTTGAGCACGTTGAAACACACGTTTTGTGAACGTATTCAGGTTGCTATTGAACTTCTTACCAACACCCATGCGCGTTGTGCTTCTTGATTACAAATTGCTTATTATGCTTGGGCAGATATTCGGTACCTGGGCAGCCAAGCAGCTGTAATTTTCGATGCATAATTTATGGCCAATTTAATGAGCCGCGAAAAAGAAGCGATGGACGAGGGTGGCACGTCAACTGATGGAAAGGGGATTGTTTTTAATTATCCACCACCAAGGATATACCTCCGGCAAAATGCTTCCTCGCAAACTCTCTCTTCTACCGTACAACGTCAATCTTTCGTTCCAACAAATGAACTTACTTTCTGTAACTTAACAATTGTAGTTTAAGTGTTTTCTGCGTAGTTAGACGACCAAATTATCATCATTATAATTTAAACGCTTCCAATTTCAACGTATAATAAACCTCGCGACAAAAATATAGTATTTTATATATACTTAGGATATAGAAAAATGATCATGTAATTTTATCGTTACATCTATAATTCAAAACTAATTTCGTAAAAAGTAGATGCTTTGACGATTTTTAAATTTAACTTTGAGCGAAGGTTCCACCTTATTAGCCGAAAAAATGATAATTTTTCAATTGTTTAAACAAGTTTCACGCCATTTTATGTTAAATTATTAGTAATACTATTTAATCTTAATATATTTTTTCATACATTTTATAGACATGTGCGCAGATTATAAATGAAATAGAATAATGTTTGAATAAAAAAATACATATCTAAATGTATATAATACTAAAATTTACAAATACAAATCGTCAAAATAAAACATAGATTTTATATTATTTCATTTTTATTAGATCATACAATTATATATATGTTTTGAGAAATATCAAATAGATGGGATGGAGTTTCAAAATATCCAAGTTTAATCGTATCGAGAAAACATCATTTTGTAAGTAAAATCAAGCACACATAAATCAAATCAAACATAAATAATTTCAATATTTATATAATATACTAGCTGAATCGCCGGATTTATCCGTGCAAAAACACTGACTGACATGACTTATTTCTTATCGTCTTCCTATGACATTCTTATGGCATTCCTATGACATTCCTATGACATCCCTATGACATCAGGAACTTGTAGAAAACAAATTTCTACAAGTTTCTTATAATTTTTAGAATTAACTCAAAATATATATCCCATGACTGTTAATATCGTTGACAATACATACTGGCAAAATTTGAGCTGATTTAGCCGAGTAGTTTTTGCGTGTTGAAGTAACAGACAGACAAATATAGATTGAACTTGATATATTAATAAAATTGTATGTTGAATCCTTGGGATTGATTTTTATACATTACATAAAATACAATTTCATGTCAAAATTAATGTGTATAATTATATTTTTGTGTAGATATCATTATATTCGCCAACTTGTTTTTGCCATACTTTTGCAAATCATTTTTTTCTCGCGTACTTCTCGATGTACGACGTAATGATTTATAGCATTCTACACTTACTGTATCCGTGTAATTGATTTATTTTCGTGGCTCAAATTAAATGCGTATGGCTAATTGACCAGTGACCAACACTGAGCAATTATTCGAACAACAAAACTCAAGGACTGTCTTTCACGCGCAAAGGCATTAAGAATATTTATTGTCTACATTGCATTGATTTTAATTGCGATTGAAATCGTGTCACTGCAGAAAATCGTTTGCATTCGTACACTGCATACGAATGAAAAAATATTTCAGGCTCTATAATGTTTGCCTCCGGGAAAAATTGAAAATTAAATTTCACTTTGTAAAAATATTACGATTTCTACTGGTTGGTACCTAATTTCGCGTTTTTGTTAAATAACTCAAAATAGAATTCCGAGTTGCATGGCAAATGTGTATCAACATTTTCGAATTAAAACAAAATATCCAAATTAGTGTTTTAGGAATTCGTGATTCCATGTTGTTTCTCTAATGTTATAATAAAATTGTTTTGCAAGGAAAATGAAGAAAACAAACTTTTAGTTAACATTAACAGGAATCAGTTATTTATGTTATATAATATTGTTTTTATTAAATAATATTTAATAAAACATCGATTTTGCTTTATTTATTGTATATTTATGCGCTATGCCCTTTATAAAATTTAACCGACTAAATTTGTAAATAGTTAGTTCAATTTAGACATACGATTTATATTTGATTTCATTTTAATAGAAATTTCTATTCGAAAATGGATGACCTATTTGACTTATCATTTCCGCTGTAGCTAACAATACTGATACCTCAAAAATTATTTTCTGCATAAGACAAACCTTTGTCGCTTTTGTCAAAACAACAATATTTTGTATAAAGAATATTGACTTACAAAACTTTTATTTGCAAACATGTATAGAATAAGAAAAGTATTAAAATGAATATATATTACACGGAAACAAATAATCTCACAAAATTTACTACATTTTCTAGTAATGTTATATTATTAGAATAAAGACATATTACTTGTTCGCCGAGTCTAGTAAAAATGTACAGAAATGTTATAAAAAGAACAGCTTATTATTTTCTTTGAAATTATGAGTTTAATATACGTAATATTTTATACTTATATTAGATTGATGGACAAATTTTTATGGACTAATATCATTAGTCCAAGATAATTAATATTAATATTCATAATTATTAATATTAATTATTATACACTAATATATAATACTGGTTTCTATGCAAATTGAAAATAGATTATGATTTTTTCATTTGCCACGCAGTTCAGTTTCAATTTTTACCACAGAATTTGAATATAGAATTATAATATATATTTTTATCAATATTTCGAAATTGTACCAAAAACCACGCAACTCAAAATCGCCCTTTCTACTATATCTTCATAATAATTAGTATATTCCAGTTTTTTATTCAGAAAAGATGATACTACATTTATATTTATTCTAAACATAATTGAAAATAAAATAATTTGTTTAAAACTTTGTATAGAATATTCTTGAGTTTCTTGGAAGATTTGCTTTTTCACGTTTTTTTTAATAATATTTATACGCAGTATGCAAATATAATTTTTTGTCAAAAAGAAATATCCTAACGACATTTACAAAGTGATTTATTTTTAATATGTATTTAAAGTATTAACCTTTCATATTAAAATTCAAGAAAATTGAATATAAATATTAGTCATAATTACAAAATAAAATGAAAATGTATGTTAAAAAATTATTTTCAATTAGGACGAAAGTAATCCACTTCAAATACCTCGCCGAAAAAATATTTTATTTCTTCCGTTTACTCTGTGATTTCACACCCGTTTGAGAAAGACTAACATTTCGCTCTCGTTGAGCAGTGTTCTATTTCCGTATATAATACGTAAGACTATCAGAGTAGAAATTAAGTAGAGTAAATAACGCTGGACTTTGAGAGGGTGTAGTAGGAAAACGTCAGTCCTTGTAGGGCCTTTAAAGGTCCAGCGTTATTTTACCAATTAACGACCTTAAACTTGCTTAATTTTTTCTAGGGTAACTGTGATAAAAGAAAAGAGGAAATGAGACATTTCTTTTAATTATTACTAATAATTGTCATGCATTTCAAAATTATATCGCAAAATTCAATAGAATTTGTAATATTTTACATAAGAACGCAATAAGTAAATTACAATTGTCTTCACCTTTTCCCCAATCAACATATTAATAAAAAAGTATTGACAAAAAGTTCAAATTTAAACCCTTGCGTAATCTTTAAAACTGAATATCTATATTTTTATCTGTAGATCAGAAGCATCGTTAAAATGGTCTAAATCTTGAATATCGACACAATTTGTCTAAAGAAGCGGTGGCGAGTTTTTAGCGTAACACTTGCAGCATTCTTTTGTAGCGCTCGTTATGAGTATTGAATAGTGGTCATTTCACCCGCGAGTCAACGACAGTGCGCGAGAGTGTAATATTTTTTATTTTTTTCCTGAACGCGCGCCACCCTCACATCGAACCCAACGCGAAACATCCCCTTGTTGGCATATCTACCCCTGTGTATTTGCCGGCTACCATTTTCTCTCGTCCCACCACCGCGACCATCGCGCGTTCGTATGCGTGGGTTCGATGGGTATTGATATATTATTCCCAATAGTTCGTATTCTTTTTTTTTGCTCGCCACTCTCCGCGTTTTTTTCAATTATAATTCTTTTTCGTATCCAATCAATCATTAGTATTTCCATTGTCCTTCGGCATTTTCATTTAGCGTCGGGCTTCGTAGCCGGGATATAAAACGTGAACTGGGCTTTTTGGAAGGGAGTCGTGACCAATACTGCTGGGCTGCTGCTTCTATATGAGTGCTTCTATTGTATCGATGACCATGAGTTGATTCGTTAATGCGATTGAGTATTAATTCCCCGTTTTTGAAAAAAATGATCGCAAAAGCTATTTTATTCACAGTACTACCAACAACAAATTTCCTTTTTTTTCTGTTTGGCCTCTCTTCTTTCGAAATAATACTTCGTCGCTGATTTAATGACATTTAATAAGTGTAGATGCAAAAAAAAAGATGAATTTGTTACAAAATCTACACTGTACGCTGTCAATACGAAATTGAACCCTTATTTTAAAATTGATGTTTTTCGAATAGATTCATTTTCTATATGCTTGATGTATTAGAATGTTAGCACAGATCAATATTTACAATATGGACAATTCCTGTTATATTGACAATTGAACGGCATTCAATAAATAGTGATTTTCGAATATTCGGTTTTATGTTTTTGCGTTTTTTTCGAACTTTATTTTTCCTTTTTTTTAACTTTACACAAAATTTTTCTTTTCATTGTTCGTTACGAACAATACTGTCAAATGAGGTAAAATGAATACATAGCAACAAAGTAAATAACAAGCATTTTTTTCATAAATAACATACATTGTGCTTAATAATGAAACGTCGTGTTTGTTGACGTATTTTTAATGCAATAAAATATTTGTTTTAAAATGGCCGTGTCTTAGGTACACAAATTGTCGCTAAACCAAATTGGCGCAGTTAAAACATTTGAATATATTTTTTTTTTTCGAAAGACTAAGAAATTTGATTACTGGAACGAATTAAAAAGTTTGGTTCATTTTACCAAATGAAAAGATTAAGCAATTTTGATTTTATAGTATTATTCCTTTCACTACAAAAACAAGTGTCTCATTTTGAGACATTTTTGATAATTGAGATACCAAAAATGTCTCATTTATTCAATTTTAAGACACTTTTCGCGTCTCAATCATCAAAAATGTCTCAAAATGAGACACTTGTGTTTGCAGTGTTCTTTTAATAAATAATTTGCTGATTATACTATATGCTAATTTCCGGATGACTGTTTCGAAAATAGTCGTTAAGCAGTTTTGTCAGTGTATATAAATTTACGTTGATCGTTTTAGCCTCTACTTCAACTTGAGATTGGTGTTGTTTAGTTTTCACATCAGTTGCTTATATGACTTCAACCGAATGTTTCGACAAAGACAAACTACTCTACTCATGCATAGGTATCGCATATACATCGCGTTGTGCAAATCAATTCGCAAAGTGTCATATGAGCAACTGATATGAAATGTCGATTGTTTCTAATTCGTATGATTTTCTGCGTAAACCCGTTTCATGTAAGAGACACATGGAATATCCATGTGTCATATATAATTTATTGTATATAAACACGACAGATATACAGACTTTCATTTCTTCAGTAAAAACAGTTGAAAAATTGCAAAAATTATTTCCCCTCTTTTTTCATCTACAATTTCTACATACTAGGTTAAAAGCGCGCTACGCGCGCTCCGTGGTTTTTAATTTTTTAATAATTTAAAACTGTCAAATTTGAACGTCGATCTTCATTTGACACTCCGCGAGTTTCGATATTTTAGTTCACGTAAACTTAAGACGACCAATCAGAATTGATTTTATCATGTCAACAATGCTGTATATCGAAAATTCCATAAACAGCTATATTAACGATAACATCTCAAATTCATAAATCGATTTGAGTTGTTATTAGTATGTGATATAAATGCGCACATGGCGGTAACATATGTTCCTTGGTTATAAAACTGATATTTGATGATCTTTCTTCGACAACAGCATTTTTCATCTAAATTCCTTGAATTTAAATTTGATCATTTATGCACTAAAAGAAATGTTCTTATTAAATTTACAAGAATGTATTGTAATGCTGGGATATACGTGTTAATTTGATAAATATATTTAGACTGTTTGGGAATATCTATAGAATTTCTATATATTTTTACTTTA